>WITN01000156.1:0-142635 GCA_015025155.1 Lactarius quietus | reverse complement strand
ATGGGCGGAGGTCCTTCGCTACCGGGCTGTTACTAGCCGGTACTCCGAAATTGCGGAACGCATTACTGCTCTGGAAAATGAGCAGTATGTGGTCGGTAACGAAGTCAGGAAGTGTACGCGTCGGCTAGAGGCGGCTAATGGACTACAGAGGATTATGGACCAAGAGGTTTCGACCAGTCGAGGTGCGACCATTATTCCCTGGGTGTTTGAACGAGGACGTTCTGCCTGAAAAAGGGGTAATGTCACGATTTGACATGTTACGGACTGATCATCATCATCATTACGAGGTCTCGGAGTTCGGGACGCTTACTATACGGTTATGACTACGATAGTAAGCCTCAATTAGTCATGGACACTGACGCGTCGCCGGTACTTGGGTATGCCGGTGTTTCAGGTATTATTAGAACGTATCATGACTCATTACGAGTACAACGGTATTAGGATTTGGATTCGAAGCTGCGCTTTAAAGCCAGCAAGTAACTGTATATAAACCAAAGTGTCAAGACCAAGCCTCTTCAGCTTGGTCTTCTTGAATCATCACTATCGTCTTCTTCTCTTTCTGTGTTCTATTCGCTCTATTCCAATCAGTCGATTGAAGCTTATCCTCGGGATACCCTAGTGTCTACCAAGCGACCTAG
The DNA here is from genome assembly GCA_015025155.1 of Lactarius quietus. Lineage (NCBI taxonomy): Eukaryota > Fungi > Basidiomycota > Agaricomycetes > Russulales > Russulaceae > Lactarius > Lactarius quietus. The sequence continues at coordinate 141,997 of WITN01000156.1, read as the reverse complement.
TGGCTGTGCAACTTAGCTAAGTTGCCCGTGTTAGTCAAGATTCATCCATACACTCGAGTGTCGCGTCACAGATCTGTTCAAGTCGAACCAGCGTTTAGTGATAACGCTACAAGTAGTATAGTGGTGGTCTTACTTACAAAGGCAGGCTACGATACGGTACTATATAAGGAAGCTATCGACTGTTTGTGGTCGATAGCTTGGATTTCTTGTAACTCTCTTGTCTTGTTATCCAAAGTCGTGTTTCTCTCTCTTCCTCTCTTGTCCTTCGGGGCCACGCATCAGACGATCAAAGTACCAACTCCGCCTTCGCATGTTGAGACGTAACTCAGCCTTTGTGCTTGAGTAGGACCACTGCTGAGTCACCGCGTTCACTCTACATTGCCTAAGTCAGGCTCACGTGCAGCTCGCACGTAACATCGGTGCAATAATATTCAATTTTACAATCGCTTGCATTACAGTCATGAAATTTAACTATAAAATACAAGCCCCCATAATGATCCACACCTATTGCAAGTAGCTTGCAATGTGGTGTCACGATTCCACGAATCACTTGTTCGACTTGAACCCGAAGGCTTTCCTTGAATCACCTCTAAGCCAAGCGCACGGCTTGCAACTTAGAAAATACTCGAGAAGGGCGAATAACCACAGATGGTCCCTTATATGGCGTCACTTGAAGATAACCCTTGACACAAGTGAACAATGATAGAAGAATAGTCACAATGACCAATGACTCTGCTATAAGAATGTTTGGCTATGCCTGAGAGGAATACAGGTGGATGTCCAAAACAACTAAGCTATCGACTACTGGCGAAACCTGCCAACTACTTATAGTACTCCAAGACAGTATTCTAACTGAGCTCGAACTATAGTAAACATGACTCACGACCTAATCTGCCAATGAGAATTGTTCATCAAGCCACAGGGGCTTATCATGAAACATACAGTACATGAGGCATACGGCCTCACATGAGTCAGAGATAAAGACAACCATATGACTCACAAATGACATCAGAACACAAGATAACAAGATAACAAATGTCTCGGCGCAATATCAGCGCATCAGAATACCTTCCATCAGAATCGACCCATACTGGGAATTGTCCAGACCTTCGGCTATCGGGAATACCGCCTCCGACCTCATGCCTACCATGGTCACATTATACAAAGCTATTCCATCCTTGAAGTCCCATGACTTATCGCTTAGGTCAGATACATGCCATGACCCGGGACTATCACGTGACATAATCACGTGGTCTTCATACGTCCTGTAGTAGAGGTGCCAGCACTGGAGGGTTCTGCATGAACGAGCATTCCACTCACAAGTTGGGCAATCCTCAACGCTTCTCCTTCTCCAATGTAGTCTTCTTTGTCTGTTCCTTGACTCCACACTAGAGCGCGTACCTGCTCTTCTTCGTCGTATTCTGGATCTTTGCCTACCCATTTGTGTGCTTCTGGGTAATCTTGGCAGTCTTTCCAGTGTTCATGCATGCAACGGCGCGTCTTGACGTTGTCCGAAGGCAAGATGATGTCAGATCGTGACATGTGGCACAATCGGACATTGACGCTTCCAGCCTGGTTAGAAGCGAGTGGAACACCGGCCAACAATTTCGCATTCGGCAAGCGCCGGAATTCTTAACTTATTTTGCTGATGGCGGAGATCAGACCGTGAGGACCAAGGTGAGGACCGTCAAGGTGGCAGTGGGCTGGTGGCGCTTAACTTGATTCCCAATTTGGCATAGTACTTACTGTAAACAGACAGTCTTGTCACAAATCGTGACAGACGCGAAAGACGCGGGGACCTTTCCAAGTTGCCACCCACTCTCAGCATTGTCATGCCCGAGAAAAAGTCCAGCGACTCCGACCCAGGGTTTCAGCCCATCAAAGTGCCTTCTCGCAAGCGTAAAGCTACTGCTGGTGGAACTTCCACCGCCAAAAAGGCCAAAGCTGCATCGGTCTCCTCCTCTAACAGTGGTGTCCTCGACGAAAGTATTTCTCAGATTGCCTCATGGCGGATGTTGCTCCGCCGGAGGTTCGGGGCGGCGGTTGCACGTGTCGTACCATGCCCGACCTCGGGCTTGCTTCGGGCAAGCCTACCAATTTTTGGGCGCCCCTTAGGGGCAATGTATGTTTTCGGTTTTCCGTATCCTTGTGTCCTCTCAAGATTCATGTTTACATCTTCTGTATGACTATAGCTCAAAGGCAGAACACCTTATTTGTACGTTATGACTCCCTTTTGTTTGAATAACCTCGCGCGTTCCCATGTTCGTCTGAAGGATGATTTGTAGCCTCGAATGAGAGGCAAGCGCGACTCTAAAAGCTTCGGTCTTCGCTGTCTTGCCCGAGCTACCTTACAAATCACTATTCAAGTTTTTAAAATTCGTACTGTACTTGTATCTATAAAAACGGCTTGTAACGACTCAAAATAAGTATGGGATTGTACTTGACTTGACCCCCACAAAAAGAACTTCCCCATAGTCCCTTTGATAGAGCCTCGCGTGCTCTATTTCCTTCACTTGTACTCACGGTCACCTGCACGTGACCGACCCCTATCCTCGGTAGACATCCTTAACCTTTTCACTTCATCCATCATTAACAGTAAGGTCGAACACTTTACGAACGCAGAAGTTCAGGAAAATCCTATTGACATTGCTGAGAAATTGGCTCAATACATCACCCAGCTAGAGACTGCTTTGGGGAGGCAAAGTCGTCTGGAGGCACACCGGTGGCAAAGCAGAAGACGGGGGCTGAGCTTGAGGCAGCTGCGGAGAAGATCAGGAAAACAGCCGTCAGTGGTATCACAAAACAAATGACTGTACGTGTTTCATCATTTCAACGCTGAATAACGATGAACTGACCACATGATATTTTTAGTGGAGGCCGAGCTGCAAAACCAACACCGCCAAATGGCTTTACGATGGCCTATGCGCTGATCCAGATGTATTTGGTACCTTGATGGGTTTGGATTGGATGGCCCACCGACTTGGAAAATCAAAAAGTTACCAAAAGAAACCTTCGAAAACCTGCTCGGTGGTATATCAGCACCTGCCAGGTTTGTCTTCCAACGAAATGATAATATAGAGACACTTCTAACCAATTTTGTAGGTTTTTTACGCTCTCTCTCACTGGCACGGAGGTGAATGTGCGGTACTACCCTGATTCCGGCGAGTTCAAATTCAGTGGGACGTACGGAGGAAGGGGGTATTAAGACGTGTCCTCTTTGCTCGGCCTTGACCAAAGTATGTATATACTATCTGAAATAATATTACTCTCAGTGCGCCCTACACTACTGTAATATACTCTAGTTCTCGGTACATACTTTGATTCGATAATTGACAAGTGCAAAGAAAGTCGTATATCATTCGCATATAATCGCTATTATGGGTCTCAGATGAATGAGAGCACCACTGAACTGACAAGTTCCCATTCAGTTAGATCGCAAAGGACTCGGAGTATCGGTGGTCCAAGAGGACGGAGTTACCTTTTCCATTCGACACTTCATCCTGTGTGGGCTAGAATGGAATGGCGCCGTAGGGCACAAGAGAAGTACACCAGACGAACTGGGTAAAGGCCATTTCCAGATGAAATACTGAGCTGGATAGCAGTCGTTGCATACGTATATAACAACCGTGAGAATCCTCGAGCGGGGTGGTGGTACCTGTATGTGGCCTCGAGATACAACTTCTCTCCCCCAGAGCGTGGAATCATAATTTATAGTGCCTAGTTCCCGTCAGACGAAAAGATAGCCAATGATAGTACGAGTCCAAAGACCCAAAGCATCAGTGATGCACCTACGACCCAACTGATCCGAAGACGGAGAAGGGAGTCCGAGTCGAGAACGTGCCAGTGCTGACCATATTGCCAACGTTATCTGTAGTTGATGCTAGAGAACTGTGTGAGTAAAACAGAAGTGAGCTGCGTGAAGTCGCAGTCAGTGACCTGGTGCATCAGCTCGCGGAACATCATATCATGTACAACAGGTTCGAGTCATCACACATGCCAGAGCGCGTAGTAAATGCGAAAGCGATAACTTGTGCAAAGTCCACCATGTCAGGTCAAGTCAGAGCAGCAGAATCAGCATCCATCACACTACGGTATGTCAAAGGGAGGGCAAAAAGAAGTGCAACGATGGGTGAACCACGTGGAAGGAAAATTTTCAGAAAATTTCCCGCAAAATCCCGCAGGTCAAACCAGGAGCAATGAGCACATACCCGATCCGGGGATCTGCAAACAGGGCCCCCATCCTGGCCAATTACGTCTTTGTCGGGTGAGTCAATACGGAACGCGATAAATTGGTCAACTGACCTTCCAACCAACTGGCAAGGATTTAATTCTGAATGAATTGGCTGGGGTCAACGTCCATGAAGTCACTTCGCACGTGGTGGTCACGACCGATCGGCTTCACATAAACCTCGCCGCAGCCTCATTCTAGTGCACCATTTCTCTCGCCCATCTCCCACAACCATGGCGGACTCTTGGAAAGATGACATTGCTCTCAAGGTTTGATAAAATTCGGATTTCTCACAAAAATCCTTGCTCAAGCAATGTAACCACAGATCACCAACGTGCTAGTGTATTTGTTCTTCCTCAGCTCCAACATTGCCACCACCTTCTTCATTAGCGAGTTATACTTCAATAACAAGAACACGACGTATATTACACCCGCCCCATGGGCATTCCTCATCTGGTAAGCATGTCCCACAGTTATGACGCACATGCGTTGACAAACTCAACAGGTCTCTCATTCACCTTCTTTTGCTGGGCACAATCGTCTACCAGTTTACCCCTGACGGAAAGAAGGTCATCATTGATGGAATCTCCTGGAGTTTCCCTCTTTTGGGACTGCTCAGCGCTATATATGTGAACCTTTGGGCTTCGCAAATCTATCTATATGGTGCGACCAGGCGTTACTCACCGTTCCAAGTATACCAACACGAGGCGCGCAGCACAAGTGCTAGCATTCATATTTGCCCTTTAGTTAGCTTCGTTATGACAGTGCGTGACGTCTCTAACCCCCGACTGCCTCGTCCCATCGCTGACAGCATAACATTGTTGAATGTCGTAGAACATCTACTATGTCGTCAAGAAGTCCCACAGTCCCGCAAATCTCGCAGATGAGCTCTTTGTCCACCTTCCATTCTCGCTCTATCATGGCTGGACAAGCTTCCTCCTTGTGCTTACTGCCTTCGAGGCGTTTGGTACGGAGGCGCTGAAGCACCCTCCTGGAGTCTGGACGAAGATTTTTGTTTTCCTTGCGCTGTAGGCTGCTGCTATTCCCACATCCTCCAACACTCTGAGTTATAATTTTTCATCTAAGAATTTTCTTCGAAGCTACTGCTGCGGCATATGCGTTATCCACTCCTGAGGGCGACCTCCCTGCTGCAATCGCGATCACGTGGTCGCTTTTCGCAATCTTCGATCGCCAGCACACGCCGTTCATCCATTGGGCCGCATTCGCGTTTGCCCTGCTGTCCCTCGTTTGGGTGGTCAAAGGGGCCCCAGGTCTTCTCACCACCTTCCGTCGTGGAAGAATAGCTCTTGAGGATGATGAACGCGCGTCTCTCACCCGTTGAATTAACGCCGGGTCTGCCTTATTCCAATTCTCTGTTTGAATGCCTGTCATGTCCAAAGATGTACGAACTGTCTGTGTCTATGTACTCGTCCATGTGTTCCGCTTTCAATTAATTGTTGCTGTTGTTCCCGTACTTTATAACTTAAAATTCGTGTGTGGAGATTTGGGTGAGGCCGAGCCGGACCGGTATATGACATGATGCATGACTCGGATGCACATATGTTGCGGCGGTACTGTGTCTAGGCGGTATCCCCACGTTGCACTTTTTCTCGTTGTCGTTGTAAGACTCAAGGACGTTCCCTTCCGAAATCCCCCTCTTATCAGTGCTTAGGTGTTAGTGATCGCTGCGTCGCTACAATGACCTTCAGCGGCGAAAGCGATAATGCAAAGTCCGCGATGTTGTGTCAAGTCAGGTCAAGTCAGAGCAGCAGAATCAGCATCTATCACACTACGGTTTATCAACGGAAAGGCAAAAAAAAAGGGCGCCAGTGGGTGAACTACGTGGAAGGAAATTTTCCCACAGGTCAAACCCAGGAGCAATGAGCGCATGCCAATCTGGGGATCTGCAATCCAGAGCCCTCATCCTGGCCAATTATGTTCTGTAACCTTCCACTTTGTTGGCCGGGTGGGTCAATATGGAACACGATAAATTGGTCAACTGGCCTTCCAACTGGCAGTGGTGACCAATGAGCGCTGAGCCACGGCATGGCCGGGGTCGAACTCAGGCTGGGGTGAGGCCGTACCGGGCCGGTACATGATGCATGCGTTGTAGTTGCATGATGCACATGTTGCAGTATCGTTCAGCCTGAAGGAACCCACGTTGCGCTCTTTCTCGTTGTCATTGCAACACTCACTTTCCGTTCCGAAATCTCCCTCTTATCGCTTACGAGTTTCTAGAGTGTTAGCAATCGCTGCGTCGCTACAATGGCGCACTATGATATCTTTCGCGACCAGCTGGCAATTAGGTTTCCTGGCTATGGGCATGCCCTTTGGGAGCCGTCTCCAGGGGATCCTAATGATGTCGTGGGGGTCGGGGACGTCGGCTACATTAACCAAGGCAAATTCCACCGTCTCTTCAACATTATGCTTCCCGCAGATCATCCATCCCATGAAAGTTTTGGCGTTCCGGATAATCACGAACAGTTCAGGCCCAGAGTTCCAAGACACATTATCCCTCGTATACTTCGCCCCAACAACTTTTTTTCAGCCGGAGTCACCTTGGAGTCCGATGATTTGGGGCCATTTGCCACAGGGTTAGTACTTGCTGTACAGTTCATGTGATGTATCACTCATATTCCCTCAGGCCAAGAGACCCCGGCGACTCGGAGTTCACATTTTCGTGCAGAGAGAAGCCAGGCGCAGTATTGTCCCTTCCATTAGAAGCCAAGCGCGAGGATACTAGAGTGCGTGACGGTTTTGGCAAGTGGATGATCAAGCACATCGACCAGTGGTTCGCGTGGATCCTGGAGAGAGAATTAGGGATAGAACAGATGGAAGATATCGTTCTCGTTACCGGGACTGATCGCACAAGATCTTGGGCTAATGTTGCATTCCTTGGAGATCAAACAGTTGCACGAGTATCGTTCCGTGTCGAAGCCACGCATTCCAGAATCAACTGGGATTTCTCACCCGAGCGTAACACAGGCGCAGTGTGGAATTGGGGACCCAGTGGGGAGGTACGAAGGCGCCAGTATTCTTTCTCCATTAGATGCTGAAATACCTTTCGCGCGTTCACGCTAGAACCTACCCGATGATCAGTGTGTGTTTATTCGAGGGTTTCGCGCTCGTAAGCGGAGGTTATGGTGGCCAAAACTTAGAGCGGCGGCGGAACCCAATCCAGACCCAAACGGCGACGACGGTGAGGCCGACGCGGAACTCATACTAGTACCAGCTGTACCCCAGGTACGGTGCTCTTTTGGTGTTTTCTGGACGTCGTCCTAAGCTTTTAAAGTACCGTGATCCTCTTCACGTCATATTAGAATACATCTCCGAAGTGAGAGCCGTGGCACAAGTCACTTTTTTCGGCACGTTTGGAACTAATATGCACTGTATAGGAGAGTCCTAACTGCGATATGGTCATCGTTCATGACGACGACCTAGCGCTGCTTAACCTACTTGATGACAACGGTGTTGTGAGTAGAACCTGATATTGTATATTGCACCGACTGATTGATCGGTTTACCCCTACAGTCACCCGAAGCTCTTCAACCAGATGTGGTGTTAACTTGCCTCCGGGGCTCCAAGCTGGTGATTCATGAAGTTATCTTGGGCCCGGGTGAGTTCTTAGCTTTGTCGCAACTTTTCTATTTCTCACGGCGTCCACCCGAAAGAGCCATCGTCTGGCAGTAGATCGGCAAATGTTGACGCTGAAATCGTTAGGGTAGCTTCGCTTTCGGCCACCTTTGAAGGGCCACGTACGTTTTATCAACTTTTATGTTTGTTGTTATGCTTCGTCTCTTCTGACTGCTCTGGAATAGTAGCCGGTTCCGAAAGCGATCGTATGATCGCCGCTGGCGTTCTCCACCCCGAGTCTGTTCTCCACCCCGAGTCTCCTTTCCTTACCAATGAACCTCCCATGAGTGGCACCACGGCTTCACCCCCTTCAACTAGCAATCCGTCTCAATTTCTCCCTACCAGCACATCGACAAAATTTGACACAATCTTAGCAGCTTCTTTGAAAGAGTACAAAAAGCAGACCAAGCGTGACATTACCTCCACCCCCCTAGCCGCCCAGCTACGCTCCTGTGAGTCTTCCGGTGCCATTATCAATGTGCTTCGAGGCCAAGCCCGACCATACAATCAATCTCAAAATGCCGATGAAAGGCTCACAAGGTGGCTAGTCCCCACTGTAGATGTCCTGTACGCATTCACTGCGACTCTCGGGGACGGTATTGGGCAGGTAAATTGCTAGGAGTTAAGCCCGTTTCAGGTCAAACCTCTAACATGTGTGACTACAGACATTCCCACCTTTGAATGCGCTTTTTACCAGTATCGGAGTTCTCCTCCAAGTAGGCATCTTCCTTAATCTGGCATGTGCGTCTTTGTGACTCTATCTGTCAGGCCATCAAGGATTTTCGCGCAGGGCATGATGCACTTGTAGACCTGTTTGATCGTCTCGAAAGCTTTTTTCAACGTCTTTTGGTATATACAGGGGTCCGACCGACTGCAGCGATGACGGAAATCACTGTGAACATCATGGTTGAGGTTCTCTTAATCCTTGGAATCGTAACGAAGGAGGTTGGGAAGGGACAAACGAGTACGCCCTTCCTGCTTGATTTTGCCCCCAATTTGACTTTTTCTTTTTTTTTGCAGGGAGGTTTCTCAAAAAGCTTATCATAAAGATTAGTGTCGAGGAAGAGCTGCACCGGCTAGACCAATTGACGCAAGAGTGTGCCAGGGTGGCAGCAGCTGAAGCCCTGGCAATGACTCGCCGCATTGACAACGAGCTGAGAGACGTGGACGACACGGTGAACGTCATCAGCAGCGAAGTACAGGGCATCGCACACGCGGGAAGGTCATCGTCACCTCAGGGACCCGAATTGATGTCCGTACTTGGCACCCTAAGCCAAACTGATGAGTCCATCCTTGTACCTATTCCACCCCGGTACCAAAGGCAAACGTCCCCAAATCCGCGAGCCAGATCTGGAAGATCATTTTTTGCAGTTCTGTTTGCTCTCATGGGTCTTACCAACACTGCTACGCCCCCGCCTCCTCCAGCACGCCCCGTTACCCAGCAATCCCCATCCAATGAGGATTCGATTGGACTTCAGCAGTATTCGTCTCCACCCACTCCACCTCCTCAGGTACGTGACGCAACTCCTGTGTCTGCCAGCCCAGTCCAACCAGACCGAACTCATGAATCCATCCCTGCACCTATTCCACCCCAGCTCGACAGAAAGCCGTATCCAAATACGCCACCCAGATCCAATAGATCAAATTATGCTCCTGTTTTGCGCATGGCGGCATCTGAGTCACCTTACGATAGCGCAAGGATAGGGGGTTGGCCGGCCTCCGAAGGAGAACATTCCCGGAAACAATTGCCTGAATTCGAAAGATCAAACCCTTCGCATCCCTCTCACCATTTACACAGGTCATTTTCTATGGATACACCGGGCCCGGCGCCTCCACCCTCGTTCAGGGACCGTGCCCAGAGAGATAAAAATAGGATCGGCACAATCCCTGACCCCCAAGCAGGCCGGAGAGCTGTCGTGAAACGGGCTGCCACGAGAGGTCATAACACCGGGTCATTCGTTTCGACGGTGCGGGTGCTGCTTCCTGATGGCTTCAGGTATGCGCTCCGACCCCTAAATATTCGTGAATAGCCAGCTAATCGACTGTAGGTTCAGAATCCTTGTTCTGGGGAAGGTGCGCGTTGACGAAACAGTACAAGTTGGGGTTATGTTAACATCCCCTATCACAACAGCGTCAGTCTGGGAAATCTACGCTCATCAATTCTATCTTCAATGTCGACATGGCTGTAAGTACTTTTTCACCCCACCCTCATCTAGTCTTTCTAACCGAATACTCTCAATAGGCAGCACCCGGAAGCCAGCACGGAAACGCCGATATTAACGTCGGCTTCATTCCGGACAACAACCGTTATCTCGTAGTACATGAGTATCCCGGATTCGAGTCCGGAGATGCTCAGAGCCTGCAGACTATCCGGGCTTTCATCTCGTCCCACACTGATGCGAACTGTTCAGTTTCGGAGAGACTACATGCCATCTGGTAGATTGGACACTGTCGTCGTTTTCGTGTGACTGATAAAGGCCACTCTTCAGGATATGTGTTCCCATGTCTGACGCGAACGAGGGGGGTCTGGAGGGAGTCAAAAAGATTTTGGGTGTGAAGAAAGGTGAGCGCGCTCAAGAGCCATTGTATCTCTGTGTGGAACTGATCTGGGGCTCAGTTCCCGTCCTAATTGTGTTCACCAAATTTGACGTGTTGGTCTCTCAAGTACAGTTTGATATCACACGTGGGGACATGCAAAGGAAAGAAGACCCTAGGGCCAGGGCACATGCGACGAGGATATATGAAGACTCGTGTCGCTCCCTGTTCGATAAGGATCCTAAGGATGTGCCAGCGGTGATCTTTTCTGGTAATTGTTCTTCTGTATGTGTCCTATAAACGACCGTTCAATACTCTCCATCATTCATCTTTATAGAAAAGCGAGCATATAGAGGTCTTATCGGTGAACTGACCTCGACTACTCACGGGCTTTTTAAAGCGAGCTCGCACAAGTCCACTGGCCATCCTTCATCATCGCAAGCCCAACAACCAGTACTACCGATGGCCTCTGCGCATCTCGTATGGTCTGTAGCACAGAGAGTGAACCATAATATCATCATCCAAGCTTCTATAGAGCACGTATCGTCATCTTCTTTCTCTAAAATGATCTCACACCATTCTCCAGAGTTGGGCGAAGTCGTGAGTAACACGTTCACCTAACGATATCGAATATATTCTGAAAAGTACCTTTGTACGCATAGGATATTGGCGTAGTCTTGGCTCTAGTCGAGACTTTACTAATCACACCCTGGAGAGTTGCGTCAAAGTGATTCACGAAGATATTGTCAACGTATGGAACTTTGATGATAGGGAAGGAGTGAGTTATTCTTTCATAAGTCCCATATTATTTGCTCACAGAAATCAGTATCTGCTGTGCAGACAATTCATGGCCATGATGACCGACCTTGTTGGCGACATGGTTGGGGTTGGGTCATCCGATGTTGCGTGAGTGTATGCAACCACGTGGACTCGAGAAAGAACCTGAAGATAGATCTCCGAACAGTCCTAACTTATATTTGACTTGGACTTCCACGCTCATGGCCCCATGGACGAATGGTTTATACCAAAACAGGTGAGTACGCCCTTCGTCTTTAATCAACCTTGCCTCATCTCTCTGTTCAGTCACAAACACATCCGCTGTATTATGGCTTATATTGTGGACCTTACTGTCATCCTACACGGGCTTTTTTTGACGTCTCCTAGTGTTTTCGCAACAGAAGCTCGGTCGGCCGTGCAAAACTACGAGAGTTGCTCTAAGCCCCAAATTCACGGAGATATTCGGAGCTTTGTCGCACAGACACCCCTCACTTATCAGGATAAGGATATCATGATGGAGAAGATTATTGACTTGATTAAGCAGAATTGCGCACGGACCTCTAGCCAATATAGTAGTTAAAAGCTAGCCTCGTGGAACCAGGCTGTCGGACAAGTGACTGCGGCTAGCTGAGTTGCGGCGTTTCGGGGCTTGGAAAGGCCTGCTAGCCGAGTCACTTGTCGACAGCCTGGGCACACTGGTAGTGAGAGTGGTCGCTTAGGCCGTGAGAAATTTGACTTAGACAATTTCGTGAGCAATCCGTACAGTTTTTTTACACGTTCACATCCTATGCTCGTAACAAGATGCTTTTTTATCAAAATAATTCAGTCATACTGTCGTCTGAATCGTCTGTCTCGATGCCATCATCATTCCCTTCCAGCTTCTCATACAAATCTCCGTCCATTTCGAGGTCAACGTCTTCTGCTGTCTGTAAGCTGAGTGCGGGCTGAGTTTCTTCAAGAGCCAGCTCGAAGTCTTCATCAACGCCGGTTTCTTCGTTGTTGTCAGGGTCCTCGGCCGGGCAAAAGGGTGCGCGTTCATACTCAGTTGAAGCCTGAGCGAGGTCGGAAGAAGCTAGGATGTACAACATTAGGATATTAGTAGTACACAAGTCGAGGAGATAAACGTACCGGTATTGAGACACATGGAGCCCACCAAAGGCCGAATGCTGCAGCGTCCTTGAAGTGTCTTGATCATCCGATTGAATTGTTGGAGAGGGGCCTTCACACCCGAAGTCAGTGCCATAAAACCCTCGTAAACGACGTCTGGGGCAGGGGATTCCTCATCGCCAAGGGTACGGCCAAGGACTTCTTCGTAGATCTTGTTCCGCTTGAGATTGTCCATGAGAATCTTGATGTCCTTGGTAAGGTCGGGAGCAGCATGTCGATTTCCCTGCTTCGAGCCGAGGGCACCATTGACTTCCGCTGCAAGTCGCCGAAGGACTTCGATGCAAGGTGCAATCGTCGCGAGCCATTCCCAGGATGCACCACTGCCATGGGCTTGGTAGTAGTTCTTGCTCAGAGCTGTCAGAGAGCGTGTGAGGGAGCGTGTGCGGCAACAACACACCTTGATCCAATAGTTCAAGTGCTCCTGCATCAAGTCTAGCTCGACAAATGAGTTTGGCTTCCCGGTCGGATTGACAAGCCAGTTGTTGAGGACAATTGACCTGCAAATGTGGCGATCAACTGACTAGTGCCTCTGAAGAAAATAGAAAAAACGAACACTACTGGCTTTGGCCATACGTGGGTGATGTTATGGAGGAGGTGAAGCACCTCATATGCGTACTTTGTGCGGCCACTTCCTCGAAAGCTGAAAGCCCATATCTTCAAGACAAGTAGCACTCGGCCGGAGTCGCCACACTTGATCGCATCTGAAAACTCCCGGAGTATGAGCCCGTCACGCAAGAACAATACTGCATTCTCGAAGATCATGTCGCCAGCAAGTCCATGCTGCTCCTGTTCACCACGGGCCTTGCTCTCTTGACGGCGGGAGCAACGAAGTTGATCCACCAAGTGTACATCTGTAAACTTGTCCACAACAGCTTCGGCATAGCCACGTAACTTGTCCCAAGTCATTCCCTTCGATAACGAGTCAAGTGATTGCGCACCGGAAACCTTGAGTATGCAGTGGAGAACACGAGCATAGAGTGATACAAAGATAAGGTCACGGCATGTCCGAAAGGGTGGGAGTGAAGAGAGAACAATTGGCTTGCGTTGCAGCAGTGTGTTGTGGGATGAAAGTGACGCGGGATCCCTCAAGTCACGATTTGGGTGGCCGAAGTGAGTCTGAATAAACCCATTTGTCGCAGCGATCTTGCAGTGAAATAGGCCTGGAATAAAAATGGCCCACCGAAGAGACGATGGCCCACCCTCATTTCCAGCGCGTGCAGCAAGAACAGCTCGGAGTCGTGCAATTGAGAGTTGATCTCCAGCCACTAGCTTCAAATTTTCGCAGAATTCGGGCTTCGATGTGTCGACCCTTAGCTCTTCCATCACCGCGTCAATGACTTCCGCATTTCCGATGGTGGACGCCTCATTGATGTTCATCGCCGGCAAGGGGTAAATGTCTGACTTGTGTACATCAATCCGAAACTCACTTCGCGGCTCCATGGCTTGTAGGTCTTTGTGGAATGCTTGCATTCCTGGTCCTCCGTATTGTACCGCTATCCGAAGGACGGTGTGAACGAGACACTGACGGTGGAATGTGTACTCGTCGTTTGTAAGCACAATGTCTCTAACTTTGAGCTCGGGTGCTAGGCTAAACTTTCTTTCCAGTTCAATGGCATTCAAGTCCTCGACCTTGGCACGAAAGAGTGGGACAATTGTCGCACATGTGCCATTTTCCATGGAGTCTAATGGCTCCATTTAGCTACACATCAACTGGATTTTATGAGGACACACCGGTGCGTCCTAGTATCTGTTCGGCAACCTTCCATAACATATTGATGTTATCATACACAAGTCCGTACATGTTTGATGTGGCCACAGTGCGTGTTGCCTTCCTCATTGACTCGGAGAGTGCTTCAAGGGTCCCTAGGCGGTGTTTGTACTCTCGCATCCCCATTGTTTTGCTGGTGAGTAAGTTCTCGGCCTTGTTCCCTCGCCCGGCAAGGGTCACATAGCTGACTGATAGGCCTAGATGATTCATAATGCTTATCTGCTGTCTTGAAGCTCCCGTTGAGTATAGATACAGCCCCATCACATGGCGCATGTAACTGTTCTTTTGACTACGAGCACCGAGGAGGTTTAGCACAACAAACGCGGCTGCCTATTTATAGTAAGTTCTCATGCTGCTGTCGACTAACAACCAAACCTCACATGTTCTTTGGCAGCCAACCGCTCCTTTGAAGCACTCGCCACTTGTCGACCTGTGGTAATGACGTTCATCAAGAGCCTGAGAAGTGTTGGGCAACGGAGCTGAACCATGGCTTTAAGATCTTCAAAGCCGACACTGGAGGCGAAAGATGAATCAATCTCGCGTCCTGATATTTGTAAGTCACCACTCCGTGTTGTGCTGTTGACTTCTTTGTTGATAGCCTGTAATACTGTGGATTCAGCCCAGTCTTTGACGAGCTTTTGGCATGTCTTGTTCCCTTTGCTTGACACAAACGAGTTAAGCATGCGTGTAATGAGACTCTGGTTGGAAATGAAGTTGTCACGCTGCCCCCGAGCAGTGTGGTCAGCACTGAACAGTATGTAGTCAGTGAGTTCTGCAAAGTTTAACTTGTTTCTTGATAGGATGTTTAAGCACTCTTGGAACAGCTTGGTGCGCCTCATTTCTCGATCTTCGTCTCGTCGTTTTTGAGCCTTCCGCATCATGTCGTCTCGGCCTCTAACTGGAGATGATGGTAAGAAACTATCTTCACTCCCTCCGACGAATAGGAACTGTGACTCGGTCAGAGAAGACATTGGGAGCACAGCAGAATGAGGAGCCACTGGCAGGGTCGGTGACTGTGGTGGCGAAGATAGGGGCGATGATGCACCTATCTTGGTAGGGCCGTCTTGCTCTTCTTCCAGCATGGTCAGAGGTGACGATGCGTCTACAATGGGTGAGGAGGGGGGAAGTATACTATCCCACTCTGTGATAAGGTGTGGATGACGGTCCATTTTCTTCGAAAATCGCTGATGGATTTGCTATGAAGGACATTTATCATCCGGTGTATTACTCTACAGCATGAAAGAAATCACTCACTATGTTGATGCAAGGTTGAATCTGTGTGCAAAGTAGATCCCGTTTTTTTTTTTTTTTGTGTACTGCACTTTTGAGTCCCGCGCAACCAATGCAGAAATTTTTGACTTCACACCACCTCCCCCACCCACACTCAAGCTCTTTGCTCTCCTAACCATGCCCTTGCACCGTAAACGCGATAAGACATATATCACCAGCGTCGGGAATGCCATGACACCAACATGCGAAAAAATGACCCCTGAGCAAATCACTCAACTGCATGATGCAATGCGAAACATGCTTGGAGGCAGAGAGCCACGCGACTTTCAAGTAGACATGGTACAAGCCCAAGAAGAAGGACAAGATGCTCTTTGCCATGCCGCTACTGGCAGTGGAAAGACAGCAATTGCAGCAGGTCCATATGCTCTAACCAAAAATTTAGGTCGGGTCACATTTATGGTCTCCCCACTCATTGGGCTTCAAAACGAGATGGTCTGTGAGTCTTGTGCCTCATCTACGACAACTCACACTTCCAATCCATAGGTGGAGACGTTTAGAATTGACTTTGATCTTGCAGCGATTGCCATCAACAATGCAAGGGGTCCATGCACACCAGATACCATCAAGGTGAGGATTTCAGATCGCATCCGGATCCCCTGTCAGTTGTTCCACTGAATAACATCTGTATGTATTTTTCTTCTAGGATATATGCACCGGCCGCTATCAGATTATTCTCGTTTCCCCTGAGATGCTGCTGTCCCAACGCTTCATCAATGACATACTTCGCAAGCAAGACCTACAAATGCGTGTATATGCAATCATTGTTGATGAAGCTCATTGTATCTCCCATTGGGGTGCCGCATTTCGTAAAAAGTATGGCTCACTTGGAGTGGCTCGTGCATTCCTACCCAAACCAACACCCATCATCGCCATCTCTGCATCACTGACCCAACGAGTCTGTCGTGACATTACACAGAAGTTACAGTTTCAGCCCGGATATGTTTTCAAGAACCTAGGCAACGATCGTGCAAATGTCTCAATCATTGTCCGCGCGATCCATAACCCTTTACACTCATATACCGATCTCGATTTCCTAATCCCAGCTGGCATTGAACGCAGTGAAGACCTTAAGAAGGCCTGGGTTTATGCTGACAATATTGAGGTAGGTGCGGAGATCATTGACCACCTACGAACACTTCTACCCAGAGACATGCACCATGTCATCTGCCCATACAATGCCGTGCACAGCGTTGACTACAGAACAGTGGCCATGGATCACTTCAAAAGTGGGAAGATTCGGATACTTGTATGTACGGATGCTGCTGGAATGGTGCGCCTCATGTTAATCCAGCTCTTGTCTAAGCTGAGTGTGTTCCGAGACAGGGCTGTAACATACCCGATATCGATGTGATTGTTCAATGGAAGCTACCTGCAAAACTGTCAAGTTTCATTCAGCGCGCTGGCCGTGCAGCCCGAGGTCCAAACACCACAGGCATTGCTGTTCTACTTGTAGAGCCAGCTGCGTACTCTGTCCGATTGATGCAGCCAAAGAAAAAAGGTCGCGAGAAGAAAAAGTCCCCAGCGACTGTGACACAAGTACAACACAGTGACGAAAAGACCTATGCTTGCAGTCATGGACGCTTTCGAGGTGCCCGGAATGCAAATGACACAGTAACCCCTAGCCCGCTCAGTGACAATCCCTTTTCTGAAGATGACGAGAGTGAAGGGGCCTACCTTTTTGTACAAGCGA
Source organism: Lactarius quietus (assembly GCA_015025155.1). NCBI lineage: Eukaryota > Fungi > Basidiomycota > Agaricomycetes > Russulales > Russulaceae > Lactarius > Lactarius quietus. The sequence continues at coordinate 124,909 of WITN01000156.1, read as the reverse complement.
CCTCATGTCGACGCCTTGTCCTCTGCACTGTCTTCATAAACCCCCCTCCACGTGCGTTTCATTCCCAGAGGTTTTTTGTTAACTAAAGTTCTCTTTCAGAACCTCGTGTCCCCTGCTGTGACATCTGTGACCCCGGTCTTTTGGATCGTGTTCGACCAGGACTGCGACCCGCATCTACATCAAAGAAGCTGACATACAGCAAGCTTCTGAATCCGAAGACTGCCTCAGCACTCCGAGAATGGCGTCAAAAGGCCTTCGTCAATGACGAGCATCCACGCTACCTCCCAGCCTCATATATCCTCTCAGAAGACGCCATCAGCAAGCTTGCCACCCTCTCACCATGTACACCGATAACAATTAAAGCTTATTTGATGCCCCAATGGGTATTTTGGACAATGTATGGCTCAGACGTCACCACTATCATCATGTCATCTCAGCCGCAATGTGAGAAAATCACACCAACTCTGATCAACGGCCATCGTGACGAGGACCAAAATGAGGGGCTAGGTGCAGTGCTTGGTTACGGAGATGCGCGGTATGCAACCCAACGCTCTAAACGGAGGAGGTCCTCCTCTCCGATTGACCTGCTTGTGTCTACAGTACAACGCGCACAGCGGAAGAAACGGGTCCAGCGTGCAGTCGCAAGCACACCGAACTCAGGCAATGTGACAGCCGAGTCTTCACAGTCTTCCGGGTCACAATCTCAACCGTCCCAGCACCCCTTCTCGCAACCCGTCGTGTACAGAAACGACGCAACTCCAGGCGATTTGAAGACAGTGGCAGACGCATCACTGGCCTCTCCTCACTCCTTTCCCCCACCACAGCTACCAGTACCGTCGCAGTATCAACAACATTCCGTGTTTCCTAATACACCACTTGGCCCTCTCACTCCATACAGACAACCGCTGCCAAGCCAGCCAATGGCGTCGACTCCCTCGCACTCATGGCATACACCGGCCCATCCACACACACCCTCAATGTCTCGCAGTCGTTTCCAACCTCTTCACCCCTCAACGGCCCATCACACTCCCCTATTTCCCACCTCTTTCGAACCTTCAATGGGCATTCAGCTACGGACGCCAACAGCAGTCAGCCACTGGAGCCGCACCTCGACCCCTGTCCCCAACGCCGCCGCCTCCCAGCACTACTCTTTTTTGAGTAGTCACAGTCCTTTCCGTACTCCATCCGTTGCCGCGTTGTCATCGGGTGGGCCTCTCACGGCTGCCACCCACCGCCTTCCCCACTCCGAGCCACCCATGCCCACCCCGTCCCAAACACCACTTCCTCTGACCCAATACCATCAACACACACCACCGTCATGGCATTCACACCCAGACATATCACAATTTGGGCTATTCACACCTTTCCCGCCACACCCTAGGGCGCCAGCAGAAGAAAATCACAGCTTTCCGAATTTCTCCTTTCATTGACCTCAGACGATTGTGGAATGTCTTATACTTGGTTGTATTAGGTGATAGAATACATTTAATGTTGTATTTGAGGCGGATGCTTCCGAAACGAAGGGCGCGTCGAAGATCCTAGCAAGGAGGAGGTTTCAAGAGTGTGAAAAAACGACTGAGACGAATTTCTCACGGCTTAGCCGACCACTTACTATACATTTGAGCCCAGCCCGTTGAGAACGAGAGCTGTGCGGAGCTGCTGAGTTCGAAAATGGGCTGGATCCGAGCCTAGTTAAAAGCCTCCCGTGCCGTTCTTTTTTTTTTTTTGGTTTCATTTGTATTCCGGGGCATGTAACTAAGACAAAAACTGGTCAACCGTGGTCGTTTACAAGGGGAGAACATGAGGGGGAATGACATGACTGCATACAGGATGCGACATTAATAGAGCCGGGCTCAGGTCCCTTATCAAAATTGTGATTCTGAAACCGAGTCTGAAACTGTGCGATAGCGTGCGAGGTTTATTGTGACGTGCCACTTTCTCCCATCGATTGTCATCGAGCTCACACATCCTGCCTCGACAATCCATCCAACTCACACAAGACAATGAACCCCTTGCCTGTGCTCTCGCGACTCTACTGTCCTACAACTTCGATGGCATGGATACTTGAATAATCGTCCTGAATCTCTTGGCGCTCCATGGTCTCCTGGTATGTCTATCCAACTCTCACAACTTTTTTATTGACGCGTGGTCTTCCAAGACCCTTTTGAATGCTGCCCATTAGCCCATTTCGCCACCATTGGCCGCCATTCCCCTCAGAACCCTCCATACTCTGGTACGTCTTCCGATTCTCGCACTTGCATTTTCATTGAGGCAGCATCTTCCAATATCATATCTAATGCAGCCTATTTCGCCGCCACTCGGCACCTTTCACTCCAGGACCCACATTACATCTTTCTGACTCTCACCCATTCTAATCTATTTTATTGAGGCGTTGCCGCGTTGTCTTCTAAGGCGAATCCGGCTGATTAGGGAACATGTCACACGCATGATGTCAGGCTGTTGAAAACGCATAAAAGCGAGGTATGTACCCCCCTCTTGCAACGTTACCATCCACTGATCTCCTCATGTCTTCGACCACACTTGACTGTGGTCACGCTGTCTGTTCCGATGGTACCTTAAAGGATGCCTCGGATATGGAGTGGACATACGATGCTGACGAGTCGTTACCCTTCCCTCCTAGCACAGCCTCTTGTGTGCCTGCACCCGCTGTATGCCAGACTACCCACCCTCATCGCCCATCGAGGCGTGCTCTCGAAGCGGCCGAGGCCGACACTGAGACCGAGGCAGCCAATGCCCTTGCTCGTGCCAAACGCAAGGCCACAACCGACCCGAACCCAACTCGTCGTGTCACGCGCAAGGTTGACGTGGACAAATTGGATTCCAATTCCGATTCCAAGGTCAAGGTAGACACCGCCGCTGACGACCCCGGTGACAGCGACGACGACGCTACCACGGAACCCGGCACAGAGCCTGCTGACAACGACTACGAAGTCCTCAAGGCCATGGGTGATGCCGACCATCAGGTGCGTTTCAGTCACTCAGTTTTGAAATGCGTTCTCAATGTCTGTTTCAGGCTTTGACTTTCAAGTCACGAGAAGAGCGTACAGCCGACATACACCTTATTTTCCATCATGAGAAGGGATATGCACATCCAGATTCGGGAAAGATTCTGGATGGCCATTGGTGTACGGTTTGTCTGTGAGTTTATTTCCTTTTATCTGCCTACCGTGAAAACGCTGCATGTATCTGACGAGCTCGCAGGACCAGTTACTCCTTGACTCCATACACTTAGTGGGCCAGCGGGCATCATCTATTAAGAAGTTTGTCGCTTGCAGGCAGCTCTCTAGTCGCCCCGTAACCGTCTTCAATCCAGAGGTTGACCACGAGGCCTTAGTGCGCGATCTGCGCGCCGGGCTCCTACCCCATATCGTTGCCACTCGCTCCGAGCCACTAGATTTTGACATGTTGACGGAGCAACTGAGAAACGGCGGGCTTCCTCGTGGACAGACTCATCCCTGTATTTCAGAAAATATTCCCTCCTGTAGGCAGCAACATCGACGTTCCCGCCGTCGTTACCCAAATCGTAGCGGAAATACGCCGCGTCGTTGCGCCGCTGGATTCGCACGAGATGACAGAGCGGGTTTCTCGCCTTGTTATCGAACGCCTGCACTCGCTCCTGGCGACGTACGATGGCGTGCTGGACGGTCTTCAGAACAAGCTCGAACACGGCGTTTTGGAGCCTGTCAGGGAGGTTGCCTCGCGCGTAGCAGAGCTGTCGAATGGCCAGGAAGCCCTATCCTTGCAAACACGCGATTTGGCGACCGCTAGCCACAGCACGGCGAACTTCTTATCTACCATGCCGGAGATGCTGGCCGATCTCATTTCAACCGGTCCCACGTCTGGAAGGGGACCTCCATCCCCAGGAGATTTCCTCCGCATCGGATCGACGGTCGACAGTCTGTCAAGTGGTCAACAAGCACTACAAGGCAAAGCTTCCGAGCTTCTTGCGCTGCAACAAGATGTTCTCTCCCGTCTCATAGACCTCCAGTATCACCTGGCGGCATCCGTTAAAGCCGCGCAGCTCGCGCACAACGTGTCGAAAGAAGAATTTGAGGAAGTGCGAAGCATGATGGTGACGAACACTGATCTCCAAGTGCAGCTGGCCAAGGCACGGACCGAGTACAGTGATCCGCGATCCGACAAAGACGCCGAGCTGGAGCGTATTGGCTCGACCGAGTCGAAACTCGACCAGCTGCGCGCGAAAGTGGATGAGATCCAAGCAGCCATGCTCCTGCGTGCGACAGACGCAACCACTTCGCAGGCGCGCATGACGGAGGTGGAGGAGGAGCTGTTTCAACCATTAGCACAGCTGCAGACGTCCGACCTGACAATCAAGAGCCAGCAGGAGCGTCTCCTTGAACTTGAGGAGTTGAATGCGGAGTTGAATGCAGATAAACAGGCTCTTTTGTCCAAGGCGAGTGCCGGGCCCATCACGTTCTGGTATCGTGTATGCTCACAGTCTCCTCACACAGGTGCGCTCCTTAGAAGCACAGGTTGACTTCGCTTCGCGTGATAAAGATGCGGTCTTGGAAGAGCTTTCTGCATTGCGGAAGGCGAAAGATGCACTCGTACTACAGAAGAGCCATTGGAAGGACCTTCGGCACGCCAAGGAACAGTCCGATAAGCTCGCAGTTCTGCTCTCTCAAGCAGAGCTGGAGTACTCGCTAGTGCAGAAGCAGCTTGCCGAGAAAAACACCGAGGAGCATCGAGCACAGGTACGGATGTCGTCACTCGTCGCGCGAATTGTAAGTGAAAGCCGTTGTTCCAGGGCCGCGAGAGAGTGCTGCGCGACAGGGTCGCGGCGCTCGAGGCATGCGTGGCGCAGCTCCAGGCGGACGCAGCGCATCAAGAAAGACATGTGGCAACCGGCTCCCGCCCGGCGAGCACAGCGCGCCCGAGCGTCGCGGAGGTGCAGCGGCGCGCCGCCGGGTGGGATTGGCGGACCAATGATGACGAGAGACCGGCGCCGGCGGAGCGCGACCAAACGGAGGATGGCGCGGCGCGGTTCAAGGCGGAACACTCGCTGGTGCAGACGCAGCCCGCAAACTTGCGTGCTGTACTGAATCTTGTGCTGCGCTAGGACCACGAGAGCCTGCGGCGTGACCAGACTGCGGTGCGCGAGGCGCGGCTCCAGGCCGACGCATCGCGATCTACGTGGACGGCGAACGCGAGACGCGTCGCGTTTCCCACGCCCAGCATTGTCTCGGATTCTGGAAACGACGTTTGGTACGAGGGTCAGAGGTGCCGATATAACGGACTTGCGTTTTGCTTCGGATCCCGTAACTTACTATAGCCGCATGCTCAACACTTTTTTTTCACCCCATTTCTCTTCGTGTAACGCCAATTGTACCTGTTTCCGACACATTCTAATTCAGCTACCGTTCTCTCCCTCTTGTGTACTTAAATTGCCTGGTCTCTTCTGAAGAAATGCGCTTACAGCTACATTCATATTAATAGGCGCATTTTCCCATCGAAATTGGAATAGTCTGATTCGATCTCAGATTAAAGGCGAATTCCGCTGTATTGCGGCAATCATGCCGAAGGTGTTTCCCACGACAAATGTATTGGTAGCAATTTCAAACCAATTCAGTCGCTATGAGTTGCGTACTTTCAGCAAGATTCCCACGGCCCTTAGCGCCCGGAACACGCCGAAATTTGAGACTCCGCGCTTTTCGAATACTTTCAGCGCTTATACTTTTGTCAAATTAGGCAACTGACAACTAATAAAATTTATTATTTTAAGTCACTAATTTGACAGTTAAGTTTTGTTAGACTTCTCATTCATTTATTTCTACTTTTTTTCTTTATTAATAAATCTTAAAAAATTCGCTAAAATATCTAAGATATAATTAATGCAACATTACACATAAAAACGCGTAAATAATGTGTAATAACTCATAAATAATGCGTAAAATGCATGAAAAATGCATAAAAACATGTAAATAATATATGTCTGTGTATCAGTGCATGTGGGAGGATGAATGGTGGAGTAATCAATTCATGTTGTATGTGTTTCATATGGCCATTGGTTCATGTATGATATATGTTTGTATCTTGTTTGTCATTCTGTTTATTGTTCACATAGTGTACAACTACACATATTGATGTTGAAATGTAATAAGTACATACGTATCTTATCTATAGCAGTTACGACATTACAGTAGTATCGTACATATGATTACCATATTAGGGTACTCTGTTACGCACAAAGTGGGCGCAACTCCAATATGGAGGGCGCAAGTCTTATCAGTATCACACGTGGTGATATTGAAGACTTCTGGGGTGTTTCACATCAGGCATCACTGAAAACGCGATATTGTGGACACCTTTACTCATCACTTTTACGCAAATTTTACGCAAATGGACATGGGTGGACCATAGGGACCGGTTTTCCTATAAATGAGGGGAGTAGAGCCCCTCTAAGAATACAAGTCGTTCACTCTACGCACACTTGAGCACTCCTCTCTACAAACCTCTATTAGTCTCTAAACCTTCACAAGGTGAGACTCCATGACACTGTTTGCTGCGCTGGTTGCTGCGCAACAATTGATTTGTGTTACGTTTGGACTTATCACAGTATGTCATATGGATTATCATTGGGACCATAGTCATTTCCATGTTATCATCTCCTTCATCATGTACTCAGTTGTACCACCTGATAGTTTGCTTGTCTTATCTCCTCTGTGGTGCTCTATGAGGTTCTGTATGATGTCATACTATTACAGGGACTAGAAGTAGTTGTGGCACTCTGATACACATACTAGTAGTATTTGTTGAAATGTAATAAGTACATAAGTATCTTATCTATAGCAGTTATAACATTATAGTAGTATATGTACATATGATTACCATATTAGGGTACTCTGTCACACTCAAAGTGGGTGCAATCTCCAATCTGGAGGGCACAACTCTTATCAGCATCACATGTGATGATACTGAAGAGTTCTGGGGTGTTTCACATCAGGCATCACTGAAAATGCAATATAGTGGACACCTTTACTCATCACTTATTGTGTAATGGACATGATGGGACCATATGGACCAGGTTTCCTATTTATAGGGGAGTAGAGCCCCTCAGAATATACAAGTTGTTCACTCTACGCACACTTGAGCTACCACTCTACACAAACCTCTACTAGTTTCTAAAGCTTTCCAAGGTGAGACTTCATATACCTGCTTTGCTGCGCAACAGGTTATGGTGTGAATGACAATGATTGTCAAGCCATTTAACTATGGTTGCTGTTGTCGACAATATCATCGAGGCTACCTTTGGCAACCTGGCATTATGTCCTACAGGGCATATAAAGACCTTAGGGATTGTACCGACCCAGACACATGTGGATGTTGGTCATGGGCACTTGAGGCAGTTTCCACCTCACTAGTCAAGGAGGAGGCTGTGCTAGGCTCTCTTTCACTCATACCAGTATTGTGAATAGCTTGGCTCACTTTGTTTTACAGATGCTGTGCTGAAATGAAGTCAACAAGAACAATGTGTGCAGTTACAAGTACAGGAAAAATATATAAAGAGACACAGTATGTGGTTGATCATTTTTAAAAACAAGAACAAAACAGCAAGATGAAGATCATGCCAGTGCACTGGTGCTCCCTCTGTCAGATCAATGTTTGCCCTGGCAATCAAGGAATCATTTGCATATTAGTTGAAGGAGGCATAGGATGACCAAAAAAAGATAGTTCTAATAAAAACAAAAGGACACATGAGTGAGGTTGTGGCCAGATTGGAGAAAAGCATGCAACAACTCCATGATATTGCCAGGGATCTGCATCTGCAAGTGAACAGGAGAATGAGGGTTCAAGGAAGGCAAGGCCATCTGTAAAAAAAGAGTGCTCAGTTAATGTTTCTGACTGGTCCTGACAACCTACCATTTTACAGATGAACCAAATTAATGCTGGGATTTGTATAGTGGAAAACCCTGCTGTTTGCAGCCTGATAATGCACAACATAAATGCAGGATCATGGCAGACATCAACCCTGATGCACAGGAATGGTTGTTTGATGACACTGCACATCTCAAGAATGATGGACGACCTACACCTGGGCTCATGGTGCTGTTCAGTACATGAAGCAGTTTGCAGTTGTGCTCGTGCTAGATGTGAATATACACATGCACAGGTGACTACTGGGAGCACTCATAGAGCTAGGTATGAGGCTGGAGGTATTAGAGATAAGTGTTGAGGGCTAGTGATGGAAAAGTTCGGTTCTGAACCATGGTCCGAACCCGAACCTTTCTGAACCGAACCCCTCTGAACACCAATTTAGGGTTCGGGTTCGGGTATAGACCTGAACTGGACCGTTGGCTCAGGTTCAGGGTTCGGGGAATTCCCCAAGTCCCCGAATGTGTTCTGAACCACGTTTGAACCTGAACTGTTGAAAATTTTATTTGTATTTACATTCGTAGCTAGCTGCCATGTCACTCTGAAACAGAGAAAATGAATAGATTGACCCTGCACAAGCTCCCTGGTTGCTGGCTGGTGACCGACCACTGGTGACATGTGATGCGTAGCAAACTGGAAATGCACGTTGACTTGCTCTTATCATTGATCCATCATAATTGTCTTTCTGCTGCAACATCCTTGCTATTCTCCCAACCTCACCGCAAGATTTTTCTACTGAATATCCCATCTCCCGTCAAACCTCCATTTCAGCATGTCTCGTGAATTTGGCCAGGCAAATTGGCTCGTTACTAGTGCCACGGTGCGTTGCGATTGTCGCTCACCCTATAATCGTTTCACCTTGAACTCAATTGAAGCAGGGCTTTCAAGAAGTCCCCATCAATTGCGAGCCCCATAAACCTGATATATTTTCATGTGGTCTAGTCCAATTGACTGGGGGGGGGATGCCCTTCATGTGCCATCCATCGTGCATGTCATTTTGGGCCCTTCGGGGCATTAAAATTTTCTTGAGGCACACTGCAATTTTTCAGCCAATGGGTCATATAAAAATGGTGCGTGTTTCCCTCTCAAAAATTCACAACGCACTGATATCACACAATTTGCCATTTCGCACCATGTCTTCATCTACAGCTAACCTCGGGGATGCTGTCCGATCCAATAGAATGTTGAAGGACGCATCTGAGATTGACTGGTCCTTCGATGCCAATGACTCGATCCCTTTCCCCTCAGTACCCTTAGATAGTGCCTCTGCTTCAGCCTCTGCATCCCATACTACATTTGCCAGTACTCGTGCACCAGCTACAAACATTGCCTCTGTACAACGGACCACTTGCATTAGTTGCCCATCTCGCTGGTTTATTCAAGACGACTCTGAAGAGGAATTGCAGAAGGCCCCCACCCCCAAGTCCTCAGGCGTCAAGTGCAAGGCGACAAGCTCGGTCAGCAATTGTCCTACCAAACGCAAGACCATCAATCTGGTTAGCTGTAACATCCCGGGTCATAGTAAGTATCTGACCTAAGCCAATAACTCAGGGGGCATGGCACAACGGACTATTACTGTACGATGACTGATGACATGACGAGGTGATGACTGAGTACTGTACGATGACTGATGGGTTTGTGATAGGATTACTGATCATACGTGGACGATTACACAGCAGAGGATGAGTAGTAGTAGTGGCGGTCTTACTTACAAAGGCGGGCTACTATACGGTACTATATAAGGAAGCTATCGACTTTTGTGGTCGATAGCTTGGATTTCTTGTAACTCTCTCAACTTGTTATCCAAAAGCCGTGTTTCTCTCTCTCTCCCTCTCTCGTCCTTCGGGGCCGCGTGTCAAGTGATCAAAGTATCAACTCCGCCTTCGCGCGTTGAGACGTAACTCAGCCTTCGTGCTCGAGTAAGATTGCTGCTGAGTCACCGCGTTCACTCTACGTTGCCTAAGTCAGGCTCACGTGCAGCTCGCACGTAACATTAGCGATGGTGACTCCGATGGTAACAGTGACTGTGGGAGTCCATCACCGCCCCCACGGAACTTGCGTCGGACAACTATGAGTCCCTGAAAGCCATGGCTGATGCGGACAATCAGGTACGTTCCTTCCAGGCTCCGTTTTCTTATCTTCTCATCTAAATTTTAGGCTGCAATCACCAAACCCTGGGAGGAGCGTACTGCCGATAGAGAATGACAGGGGTATAGAAAACCCCTGGGTATTGGAAGGGGTATTTCAGGGGTAGGGGTAAGGGTATGGATGTTGGTACCCCCAGCATACCCTTACCCTTCTTGGGGGTACCGGGGGTAACGGGGGTAACGGAGGGGTAGCGGCCTGGTAGCCAGTAGCCAAATTCCTTCCTTTTCCAGTCATGACAATCCGACTAATCCTCGCTTTCTGGCTGTAGACGAGTTGATTTTGGAGAGGTCGTCTACAATAAACTTGTCAAGCCTGAGCTACCAAGTACAATCACCGACTCTATCACCCGGTAAGTGTACAAGTAATTCATCTCCCTCGCATTTAATCCCTATCCAAGCTTCTCTGAGATGGGATGTCAGCCCGTAGTGCTGTAGCACTCGACCCCGTAACAACGATGTGCCAATGCCAGCGTGCCAACGCATCTCCACTCATTCATAAAACCTTTGGCAATCTTACTGGGTACTTACTGGATAATTTGCTTGAATCGCATACTGCATGGCCTGAAGCCTTCACACCCATGCTCCTTCGACCGCACAGGCTACTCTTACCACCACCAGCAAGGCCAACCTCTGAAGCCTGGACTGGCACAGCTTATGCATACGTGGCTCGACCCCAGCGATGATCACGGTGAATTGAAAGGGTTCACTGCCCAGGCGACCACATGCACAGCAAGAAAATGGAGTAGGGCAGGCGGCTGCTTTGTCGACAAACAGTGCTCAATGCCAGCTTTCACCATCCTGACTTCCGTACCCCCATCCTGGTCCTCTTGCACTGCTTCTCCCTCTCCTCTAGCCCACCATTCCCACCCCTTTCCCCGCCCTTCCCTGTCCCTTCTGGTGGGCCACCGTTCTCTGTACCTCACCCCACCGTTCCTTGTCCTCTCGCCTCGTCTTTCCTTCCCCTCTTGCCCACGACCTCCTCACGCCTGATCTCCTTGGTCCTCTCTGGTTCGCACACCCAACCTTCCCCAGTCCTCTCACCTCGCCTCTCCGACTCCTCTTGTTCAAGTTCCTTGGCCCCGCCCTTGCCACTCCTCATGCCCACCCTTCTCATTTTCTTACCCTGCCCTCTTCTCTCTACTCCCTTGCTGCTTCCCTCACGCTCGCCCGTCCCTGTCTCATCAACTTGTCTTCCCTTCCCTCCCCTTGGCCTATCGACTCGTGAACGAATGTACTCATGTTCAAGAGTACATACATGGCCCACCTGACTGATGGGCAGACTGCCAAGCTTTTCAACGCACCACACCGTAGTTGGCAGGTTCTCCCTGGATGATGTCGTACAAATTGCTTAGCGACCTGCATTTATGCTGTCTCACGATGGTTACAGAGAAACACGGAGTACTGCCAACATCGCCGCATTGATGGTGGCGTGTGGATGGGTGATGATGGGCGTGGGTTGACAACGTTCTTCATTAATGTCTTTGGCGGTACGTCGTCCTGCAAGTCTCCTTTGAGGTTTATGCTAACAGCTAACAATGTGCCCACCGCGACCCTGTTCATAGCCATACCCCTACCCTTTACCCGGGGAGTAACCCTTACCCCTGTTACCCCTGCTTTACCCCTACCCCTACCGTCGAAAACCCCTACCCCTTACGAGGGTAGGGGTTTTTGGAGGGTAGGGGTAAGGGTACGTGATTTATACCCCGGGGTTACCCCTGTCATTCCCTAACTGCCGACATACGCCTCCTGTTCTACCGTGAGAAGGAATACATCCATCCAGTCACCGGGAAGTGTTTGGATGGTCACTGGTGCAAGGTTTGCCAGTAAGTACATTCTCTCTTGCCTGTTTAATTTCACTAACCATCTTTGCTATTTGGTATGAGAAGGGCGGACCTTTCTGTCAAGGAAACTTTGTGTTTCTTGACCGGGAGTACAAGTACGTTGCGAATGCATATCACTAGGAACCACGTTGATGTGTATCGCAAACGCTGCAAAACTTTCGGTATTGACCCCCACCCTCGGGCACTCTTCCGGTCACCAACTGAATCAAGTATGGAAAGGTGAGCTGCTATTATCTCGTGCACCTGATCCTAACTAATCCGCATTCTCATTCCAGTCAAATGTTGCTCGAAGGTGTTGTCACCTGAGAGATAAGGAGCCCCGCGTTTACCAATTCAGGGCTGATGGACCACATCATAGAACTTGTGATTTGTGAAGACGAGGTAAGTAACGCCTTGTATTCTTTGCCATCTCATTTATTTGGTCACTGCAGGCGTTCTGTTTAGTGGACTGCGGCAGATTTTGCTGACTCCTTAAGTTCTGCCAGCCTTCCCTTTTGGAACAGAACATTCCACACCGGCATGCACTGCATGTGGAGATACTTCGGCGTGCAGAGACTGCCAAATGTAGGGTCTGTGATAACTTGAAGTTCGTCCCCTCAAAAATTTCTTTTACCTTCGACGCTTGGACATCCACACCAGGAGATCCCTATCTCTCCCTCACATCACACTTTATTGATGCCCCTGCCGATCACCCCAATGCTTGGGAGCTCAAGAGCAAGCAACTTATATTCCAAGAAATCCAAGGACAGCACACAGGTAAGAATATGGCCGATATCTTGGGCCGAGCCTTGGAAAGGTATGCTCTGCGTGGAAAGGTGAGTTTTGGTTTTTCCTTCCTTTGTCTCACTAACCACTTCTGCAGGTTGGATGGTTCACAAGCGATGGCGCGGCCATCAATCGCACGACCCTTCGACTTCTCCAGAATAGCCCCTCGGTGGAGACAGGTTGGACGGCGTGAGGCCATGATATGCTGTAAGTGGTCGCATGTCTCATAGGTTTCAAACTGATGAAGTCTTTAGGTGCATGGAGCACTTGTTGCATCTGGCCGCAAAACACTTCATTCACACAATCGCGCCGCATCACAACAAGAATGGCACCTTGGCTGGTGACAATGAAGCTGACGTTGCCTCGGATGGTGGTGAAGAGGATGACAATGACAATGAAGCTATCGATGCAGGTGATTTGCTCGGAAAAGCGATTGCTCTTGTGAAGCAGGTGAGATATATTCTATGGCCCTCCAGATGCTCCACACTAACGCGTGCTACAGATCCGTAAGTCGCCTCAAGCTCGCACATTCTTCCATGCAACCTGTGCCCAAGTCGGGATTGCCCTGCTTGAGCTTTTATTGTGGATTCACACTCACTGGGGTTCACTGTTTAGCTTCCTTGAGCATTTTATTAAGCTCAAAGAGGTACATCTCTTATCTCTCTCGAATCCCAAGCCGTGATCTCAGCTTGTGACAGGCTGTCAAGCAATTCATTTTACTTGCGGATGCCAGTGAATCTGTGCTGAATCTCACCAAACACTGCCATTATGTGGATTTCCATCTCAGTCTGAGGGATTGGGATCACCTCACATTAATCCGAAATGCGCTCCGTGTAAGTTTCAGATCTTTTGTTTTCCATTTGGCTCATTTTGGTTAGGAGCCATCCAACGCCCAGCAAACCTTCTCAAGTGAACATGCACCCACTGTGTGGTGCATTATACCAAGTTTCGAGTTTCTTATCAAGGGCTGGGAGAGTATGGCCTGCAAGCCAGAGTATCAAGGGCTGAGAGATGCACTTAACGAAGGGGTCAAGAGCTTGCGCAAATGGTATGGCCGAGTTGAGAGCACGTCACCTGCGTATTTCATCTGCCTTGGTAGGTTTTTGCATTCCGTTTTTCTGGTATCAGGCTGATGATACATGCTAGTCCTTGACCCCAACATCAAGGACATGTATTTCCAAAGCCAATGGAGCCGCGAGAACTATGATGCTGGCATGAGGCAGCTCGAAGATGTAGTAAGTCGTATTTTGTCAATATGTCGAACATACTGATGACTTTCATCTCAGTTTGACAGCTATTTCATTGCACCCACAGAATCTGCTCCAAACCCAGGGAGAACTGCATGGTCTGTGCCAGGTATGTTCAGGCCACACACTTGTACACGCGGCTAACACTTTCACAGATGTCCTGTCTGCATCGGAGCCAACCTTGCTCTACGGCGGATCATACCTTATGAGTGCTGTTCAGGCTATCCAAAGTAAACAGCAAGCTCAAACTACCATTGGCCCATGTGATGAGCTCCAAAAGTATCTGAGTTCTGGTACTGAGACCACAGCGGATGTCGTTGGCTGGTGGGGGGTAAGTCTCTTCTTATGTTTGAACATGCACATGTCCTAATGGAACCTCAAGATGAACACTAGGTACCCAATGCTGAGGTGGATTGCACGAGACTATCTTGCAATCCAGGGATCAGCCACTCTGTCTGAGCGTGCATTTAGCAGTGGTGGCATCACTGGCTGTGTATGAAGGAACCGGCTACATCCCAATGTCTTCGAGGGCCTCCAGCTTCTCAAGAGTGCTTATCACAATGGGCACATGTCAGCAGGCACACAGGCAGCATGTCATACTGAGGTTTTAGCTGATAGTGATGATGAGATGGGGCACAATGAGATCTAGTTCATCATAGTAGTACTAGTTGACATTTGTATATAGCTAAACGTTAGTTAATCTACCAAGTTTTCACATTATACCTCAAAAATTTTAATTTTGTGGTACCTTACCCAGAAACTATGCGCGTTTTTTTGCTTATGTAATCAGGCACCACCTAAAGAAAGGGTTCACGTTCAGTTCGGCGTTCAGCCTCTTTCTGAACCTGAACCGGACCATTTGGAGCCTGAACTGAGGGTTCGGTTTGGAGTTCGGGCAAGTCCCCTGAACTGAACCGATGATCCAGTTCAGGTTTTGGGAAAAATGGGCTCTGAACCAAACTGAACCGAACTTTTCCATCCCTATTGAGGGCTGTCACATCTCACAACTGTCAGTATTATAGTGATTACATGTTTTGAAAACTAGTTTAGAATACCCATAAAAAAATCTGTGGCTACCTGAGTGGGGATAGGTTTTCCACAGATAGGGAAAACTGTACCCATACCTGTACCCCCACTTACCCTACCTGTGACCTGTGCAGGTTGACTGTACCTGTGACAATCACTATATATACAGTTACTTGCTGGCTTTAAAGCATAGTGTTACAAACCAGCCCAGCTCGACCTGCCACAATCCGCAAACAGCACGCATATCTCCACAAACACTGGGAGAACTGCTACGATTACCCAGAAGCACACACTTGGGAATCACGTGACAAAGAAGACATTGAGGAAGAAGCAGCCATACGCGCTCTCATAGCGGCAGAAGACGACAGTTACCTCATAGAAGATGAGGTGTACAGAGTCCGCCAGCTTGTGAGTAGCATGATTACTCACAGTATGCTCCCAGATGCTGGCAGGAAGGTTGTTACAGGAAAGATGAGGGTCACGTGACACAGTCATGTGATGAGAGTCCCAGGTCACAGTATGTATCTGACCTAACCCATAAGTCAAGGGACATAGGAGGTAGCCAGTGGTACTTGGCGGTATTCAGTTGTGTCCAGATGAAGACCAACAATGAGCAAGATTGTGGAAGCACGGTGTAAGGCCACAGGCTTGATGTTGGGATGGATTCCAGTGGGCCGAGGTTTGATCCCCTTTCAGGTATGTGTTCAAGATGGATTAGTCTTGGAAGTGCCTGTGTTAGTGCCGAGCCATTGCTTACTGATGGATTATTATTGGCTTACTGTTGTGGATGACACTCTCCCCCTATGCTTACTCGCTCGCTGATGCATGCTTTGTGATGCTTAGACATTCACTTACTCACTCGCTTACTGATGTGATTAGACATTCGATTATTGATGTGTGAGTCATCATATTGTTTCTTACTCATATTATATGTGTGTCGCCTTTGTGGCTTGACAGACAATTACTATAAATACTATACAAGCTTCGCTATGAGTTGTTAGCTTAGTTGTCTTGATATCCACCTGTATTCCTCTCAGGAAGGTCAGACAGTCTTATAGCAGAGTCATTGGTCATTGTGACTATCTTGTTGCCAACTTAAGTGTTAGGCGTTGCCACCTTGTGTAGTACCTCAAGCTAGGCGATCTTAGGGGACCTTGTTGGATATTTTCCCCTTTACAAGTCGTATAAATCATTCTCTGAGTTCAGAAGCCGTGTGCTTTGCTCAGTGTTAAAGAAAGGAAGACCCATCAGATCCAAGTCGGATCAACATCAAGTGGAGATGTTACACATAGCTTGAATCTGAAACCCTAGTATTATACACAATTACATGGGTGCTAAATATATTTGAAACACTGGCAATGCTAATGCTGGCAACATGTAAGTGTCCATGACTAATAGCTGCTTAATACCATAGTCATAACTGAATAGTAGGTGTTCTGAAACTCCAAAACATGTTATCCTGCTGATGTATGAGTCCAGGAGCTGCATAAGTCCAGTAAGACTTTCTAGTCACACCCCTCTCTACCAGCCATGGGATAGCCATGGCTTACATAATTGATACTCCAACAGACGTTTAGAGTCTTAAATCATTGATACTCCAGCCGACGTTGGCTGACGCATGAGATTCTTCATGTTTCATACTCCAGCTGATGTCGGCTGAAAAAGTGGGCAGTCCGCCAGCCTTATTTGATGGGAAACAATGATAGAAGAGTGTAGGCAATATGGAGGATGGACAGGTGGGCCACCCAACACCCATATATGACTGGATATGATACTTCAGCTGATGTTGGCTGAAAAAGCGGGCCACACGCCATTGTTATTTGACTGAAAACATTGATTTAAGAGTTTGGGTGTAATACAAAGTATGCAGGATGTACAGGCGGGCCACCCGACCTCCATACATGACTGGAAATGATCAAATTAAAGTATAGGTGCTGTGCTAAGTGTTTGGGAGATATGAGCAGTACATCAAACCATATATTGTGACTGCATGGATTGGGGGCACACACAAGACATGATATGATGAATGCAACATCATGGAAATGTGATAGTATGGAAGGAATACCATATGAATACATCTCCACACATTTCTGGAACCTAGCAACTTAGATGGTACGCTTATGCATCAAGTCAAGGCTTTGCCTTGCCAGGCTTTGCCTTGCCAGGCTTTGCCTTGCCAGGCTTTGCCTTGCCAGGCTTTGCCTTGCCAGGCTTTGCCTTGCCAGGCTTTGCCTTGCCAGGCTTTGCCTTGCCAGGCTTTGCCTTGCCAGGCTTTGCCTTGCCAGGCTTTGCCTTGCCAGGCTTTGCCTTGCCAGGCTTTGCCTTGCCAGGCTTTGCCTTGCCAGGCTTTGCCTTGCCAGGCTTCCATGCAATGATAGACATATGTGGATCTCAATCCATTGCACTTATGCACACATTGAGATAGAGCATGATCATGAACTAGGACATGGAGTTGAATGGTCCACCGCCATTGCAATGGGACATAATGACTGAGACAGCTATGCTTATGTATGAATGCATGGCTTCACTTGGTCCGCCAGCCTTCCAATGATGGCTATAGGTAGCTTTTAATCAGTTGCACAAATGTACACATTGAGATAGAACAGGATCATCTACTAGGACATGAAGGTACATGGTCCACCCTCATTGCAATGAGGACATAACAACTGAGACATCCATGCTTATGAATCAACGCAAGGCTTCGCTTGGTCCGCCAGCCCTGCAATCATAACTATAGGTAGCTGTTGATCAGTTGTTCCAATGTACCCATTGAGATAGAGCATGATCATCTGCTAGGACAGGAAGGTACATGGTCCACCCTCATTGCAATGAGGACATAACAACTGAGACATCTATGCTCATGAATCAACGCAAGGCATCACTTGGTCCACCAGCCTTGCAATCATAGCTATAGGTAGCTGTTAATCAGTTGCACAAATGTACACATTGAGATAGAGCATGATCATCTACTAGGACATGAAGGTACTTGGTCCACCCTCATTGCAATGGGGACATAACAACTGAGACATCTATGCTTATGAAACAATGCAAGGTTTTGCTTAGCCCGCCAGCCTTGCAATCATAGCTATAGGTAGTTGTGAATCAGGTGCAGCTAATTACATGTTGAGATAGAATAAGATCATCTACCAGGACATGGATGTGAATAGTCCACCCTCATTAAAATGAGGGCATGATGACTGAGACAGCTATGCTTATGAATCAACGCAAGGCTTCGCTTGGCCTGCCAGCCCTGCAATGACAGCTATAGGTAGCTGTTCATGAGTTGTTCCAATGTACACATTGAGATAAAGCATGATCATCTACTAGGACAGGAAGGTACTTGGTCCACCCTCATTGCAATGAGGACATGACAACTGAGACATCTATGCTCATGAATCAATGCAAGGCTTCACTTGGTCCACCAGCCCTGCAATCATAGCTATAGGTAGCTGCTAATCAGGTGCACCATTGTACATATTGAGATAAAGCATGATCATCTACTAGGACATGAAGGTACTTGGTCCCCCCTCATTGCAATGAGGACATAACGACTGAGACATCTATGCTCATGAATCAATTCAAGGCTTCACTTGGTCCGCCAGCCTTGTAATCATAGCTATAGATAGATGTTAATCAGTTGCACCATTGTACAGATTGAGATAGAGCAGGATTATCTACAAGGACATGAAGGTACTTGGTCCACCCTCATTGCAATGAGGACATAATGACTGAGACATCTATACTTATGAATCAATGCAAGGCTTCACTTGGTCCACCAGCCTTGCAATCATAGCTATAGGTAGCTGTTAATCAGTTGCTCCAATGTACAGATTGAGATAGAGCATGATCACCTACTAGGACTTGAAGGTACTTGGTCCACCCTCATTGCAATGAGGACATAATGACTGAGACATCTATACTTATGAATCAATGCAAGGCTTCGCTTGGTCCACCAGCCTTGCAATCATAGCTATAGGTAGCTGTTAATCAGTTGCTCCAATGTATAGATTGAGATAGAGCATGATCACCTACTAGGACTTGAAGGTACATGGTCCACCCTCATGGCAATGAGGACATAACAACTGAGACATCTCTGCTTATGAATCAACGCAAGGCTTCGCTTTGTCTGCAAGCCCTGCAATCATAGCTATAGTTAGCTGTTAATCAGTTGTTCCAATGTACCCATTGAGATAGAGCATGATCATCTACTAGGACAGGAAGGTACTTGGTCCACCCTCATTGCAATGAGGACATGACAACTGAGACATTTATGCTCATGAATCAATGCAAGGCTTCACTTGGTCCGCCAGCCTTGCAATCATAGCTATAGGTAGCTGTTAATCAGTTGCTCCAATGTACAGATTGAGATAGAGCATGATCACCTACTAGGACATGAAGGTACATGGTCCACCCTCATTGCAATGAGGACATAATGACTGAGACATCTATGCTCATGAATCAATGCAAGGCATCACTTGGTCCACCAGCCTTGCAATCATAGCTATAGATAGATGTTAATCAGTTGCACCATTGTACAGATTGAGATAGAGCATGATCATCTACTAGGACATGAAGGTACATGGTCCACCCTCATTACAATTGGGACATAACCACTGAGACAGCTAAGCTTATCTATCAATGCAAGGCTTTGCTTTGTCTGCCAGCCTTGCAATCATAGCCATAGGTAGCTGTTGATCAGTTGCAAAAATGTACACATTGAGATAGAGCAGGATCATCTACTAGGACATGAAGGTACATGGTCCACCCTCATTGAAATGGGGACATAACAACTGAGACCATTATCCTTAGGTATCAAGCCATGGCTTTGCCTCGTCTGCCAGGATTGCAATGATAGCTATATGTAGATGATAATCAATTGCACAGATGCACACCTTGAGATGGAATATGATCATCTACCAGGACATTGAGTTGAATGGTCCACCCTCATTCCTATGAGGACATAATAACTGAGACAGTATACTTATCCATAATTCTAAGAATGGTGCCCCACGTGAAGACATGCCTTGGTAAATGAGTACATGCTAGCATTCAGTACATCAGTGTAATGGATTCAGATGTATCCATATCTATGATTGCAAATATGGCACCCCAGGAGAAGCCATGTGTTGGGCCATAAGTACATCCTGTCAATCTATAGGTCTGTGCAATTATCTATATCTATGATTGCAGAAATGGCAGCCTACTTGCCAGCATGTTATGTCAAATATGTCCATGCTATCATTCTGCATGTCAGTGAAGTAGATTGAGATGTATCCATATCAATCTTTGCAAGTGGGGTGCTCCACTCTGTGTCCCAACCACCAACATGTTATGTCAAATAAGTAAAGGCTATCATTCTGTCTGTGAGTCCTGAGCATTGATGTGAATCCATCTACATCATTGCAAGAGGGGTGCTCCACTCCAAACTATGTCTTGGTGAATGAGTATATAATGTCTCATTCTGTATGTCAGATAAATGGATTTAGATGTATCTATCTCTGTCATTGCAAAAGGGTGCCCAACCTGCCAGCAAGTTATGTCAAATAGGTTCATACTATCATTCTGTGTGTCAGTCCAATGAATGTAGATGTATCTATATCTATCATTGCAGAAATGGTGGCCCACCCACTGGCATGTTATGTCAAATATGTTCATGCTATCATTCTGCATGTCAGTCAAGTGGATTGAGATGTATCAATATCAATCATTGCAAGCAGAGCCCTCCATTTGGCACCCCACCTGCCATGATGTTATGCTAACTAGGTTGATGCCATCATTCTATATGTAAGTCAAGGGCATTGAGATGTATCCATCTCCATCATTACAAGAAGGGCACTCCACTTCTAACTATGTCTTGGCACATAAGTATACTATGTCTCATTCTGTATCTCAGTCCAATGTATTTAGATGTATCTATATCTATCATTGCAGAAATGGCGGCCCACCCGCCAGCATGCTATGTCAAATATGGTCATGCTATCATTGTGTATGTCAGTCAAGTGGATTGAGATGGACCAATATCATTCATCACAAGCAGAGCACTCCATTCGGCACCCCACCTGCCACGATGTTATGCTAAATATGTTAATGCCATCATTCTATGTGTAAGTCAAGCGATTGAGATGTATCCATCTCCATCATTGCAAGAAGGGTGCTCCACTTTAAACTATGTCTTGGTACATGAGTATACTATTTCTCTTTCTGTATGTCAGTACAATGGAATTAGATGTATCTATATCTATCATTTCAGGAATGGCAGCCCACCCACCACCATGTTAGGTCATATAGGTTCATGCTGTCATTCTGTGTGTCAGTGCAATGAAAGTAGATGTATCTATATCTATCACTGCAGAAAGGGCGGCCCACCCGCCGGCATGTTATGTCAAATATGTTCATGCTATCATTCTGCATGTCAGTCAAGTGGATTGAGATGTATCAATATCAATCATTGCAAGCAGAGCCCCCCATTTGGTGCCCCACCCGCCATGATATTATGCTAACTGGGTTGATGCCATCATTCTATCTGTAAGTCAAGGGCATTGAGATGTATCCATCTCCATCATTGCAAGAAGGGTGCTCCACTTCGAACTATGTCTTGGCACATAAGTATACTATGTCTCATTCTGTATCTCAGTCCAATGTATTTAGATGTATCTACATTTATCATTGCAGAAATGGTGGCCCACCCACCAGCATGCTATGTCAAATATGTTCATGCTATCATTGTGTATGTCAGTCAAGTGGATTGAGATGTATCCATATCAATCATTGCAAGCAGAGCACTCCATTCAGCACCCCGCCCGCCACCATGTTATGTTAAATAGTTTGATGCCATCATTCTATTTGTAAGTCAAGGGCCTTGAGATGTATCTATCTCCATCATTGCAAGAAGGATGCTCCACTTCAAACTATGTCTTGGTACATAAGTGTACTATGTCTCATTCTGTATCTCAGTCCAATGGATTTAGATGTATCTATATCTATCATTGCAGAAATGGCAGCCCACTGGACACCATGTTATGTCAAATAGGTCCATGCTATCATTCTGTATGTCAGTGCAATGGATACAGATGTATCCATATCTATGATTGAAAGTAATGGCACCTCAAGCAAAACCATGTCTGGGTGCATATCTTACTATTCAAGTCAGAGAAATTGATCCAGATGTATCCATATCCATGATCTCAAGAATGGTGCCTCAGGTTCAGCCATGTCTTGGTAAATGAGTAGCTGCTATCACTCTGCACATCAGTGCAATGCATACAGATGTATCCATATCTATGCTCACAAGACAGGCGCATCAGGTGAAGCCATATCTTAGTACATGAGTACATCGTAGAATGCCTGTACTTTGATATGATCATATCCAGTCATATATGGGCATCGGGTGGCCCGCCTTTACATCCCACATACTTATTATATCACCTAAACTCTTCAATCTATGTTTTCAATCAAATAATCATGGTGGGTGGCCCACTTCTTCAGCCTACATCAGCTGGATTATCATTTCCCATCATATATGGGCATCATTTGGCCTGCCTGTACACCCTGCATATCACCCACACTCTTATATCATTGTTTCTCATCAAATAAAGCTGGCGGACCACCCGCTTTTTCAGCCGACGTCGGCTAGAGTATGAAACATGAAGAATCTCACACATCGGCCGACGTCAGCTGGAGTATCAATGATTTAAGACTCTAAGCGTCGGATGGAGTATCAAATACATAAGCCACTGCTATCCATCATGTGTCTCTACAACAGCATAAGTCAGACACCCTTGACTTCCCTGTTTGTATTTACTAAGTCTGTCTAGGATATTCCCCTATGCCTACATTGTCACTGTGATTTACACATGCCCTGGATTCCCTTATCTGTCAGAGGTTACCTCACACCTTCAAGATAACTTGCATCATATCCAAGCCCAAAACCAAAGCCACACAGAATCTGCTCAAGTCAAACCAAATGTACAGTTGATATGAAACAGACTCCATCATCAACATCAATAGTGATGCTATATTCTGTGTTACGGTTCAGTCTCAGGCTTGTCATATGGAGTTGCTAATGTACAATATCACAAATGACTGATGACGACAAGTCGCTCATCAGTCATATGACTCATCGATTAACAACCATGAGTCATCACTTACAAATCCCCAGAACAGTTGTAATGGATTTTAGTCATGATGTGTCAGCATGTACAATTACATGAGCAAAGGCAGTCTTGTAGTAGTTCAGTACTTAAGAAGCTGCAGAATGGTCTGTAATCTGCAGCTTGGTCTTCTTGTTACTTTCAACCTCATTGTATCCAAGAGCCTCTTCTCTTTCCATTGCCATAGGCACCAGGCCCTACCACAATCAGAGGAGCCTTAAGAACATAATTGATCTCCACCTTCGTGCGTTGAGCCAGATCTATATGAAGATCATGAGATGTCCACCTTCACATGTTGACACATCACTTGGCCTTTGCACTCAAGTCTACACTCTGCTAAGTCTTCCATGTTCATCCCCCACATTGTCTAAGTCAGACTTGTGTGCAGCTCACACGCAACATTCTGCAACTTCCCAAACTCAAGGACTCCAAGGTGCACCTCTATGTCATTGTAGGTGACTTAGGGTATCACTGCCTTCTCTTACCACATCCCCCTTGCCCCATTGACCTCATCAGCTGTAGCTCACAACTTCACAAGTACTCCTCCTAAATGATTTCTATAGTCTAACCATAACCACACTTAATAGCTAATAAAAATCAATAATTCAAGTCATTTATTTTTAGTTGCACACTAGTAAATAAACATTACATAAACTATGAACTTTTTAACCTAAGTCATTACAGTAGAGAGGGGGGCAGGCAGAAGGAATCATGCTGCCCTACCCTACCTTGCCCTACACCACCCTGCCCTGGTCTGCCCCATGCTGCCCTGCCCTGCCCCACCCCACCCCACCTCGCCCTGCCTCGTGCTGGGCCACCCCATGCTGCCTTGCACTGCGCCACGCCGCACCACCCTACCTTGTGCTGTGCCACGCAGTGTCACCCTGCACTGCACCGCATCACCCCACTGCATGCGCCGCCTACTGCACATGCTGCCCACTGCACCCCCTCCCCCCCTTCCTGCCCCCCTCCCCCTGTTCACTGACAAATGGCATGGAAGGGGGGCCTTGCAGAGGAGGGACCACACGTGCCCATGTCGCTGTGTGGTCCCTCTTCCACAGGGCCCCGCTTCTTCCCCATTCGCAGGGGGAGGGGGGCAGGAAGGGGGAAGAGGGGGGGGTGGGTCACCCACACATTACCACGTGGTCCTCTGCACGCATGGTCAATGGCAGTGGAAGGGGGTGAGGAAGACTCACCTCCTCGCTCATAGCGGCAGCCTCCCCCATTCGCAAGTGAATGGGGGGGATGGGGGTCACCCATGGGCGACCCATTAACGCGGTGCCCACATTTGCTCCTGTTCACGCATGGTCAAAGGTGGTGGGGGGGGGGGGGGGGGCTCACCTTTGGGCCTCTTCACATTCTTGTGGCAGGGCAAATGGGGGGCGCAAGAGGTGGCGCAAACGGGGGGAAGGGCGTGTGGAACCAAATGGGAGGGTAGGGGCAATAAACGAAGGATTCACACATTATTTGTCCTTGTTTTGTATTGTATACACCACACAAATAATTGGGCCACTTATATTTTTAAAAGTTTATTAATACAGAAAAAATGAAAATGAAAAGTCGAAAGAAAGTCAAAGAATGCAGAGTTTGAATTCAGCACATTCCGAGCGCCAGGGCCATGGGAAACTTGCTGAAAGACAAAGACTGTCACTATGAACTCAGCTGTCAAAATGTCTAAGTCAGCTGTATGTGCTAATTAGGTCAGGGGCCCCTTACATTGGATGTAGCTGTAGCTTGGTTTTCAGGCTATCATAGTTTTCTAAAGTTTTTCAGGCTTTTATCTCCATCACTACAGTACAGTAAGTTTAAGCTTCCGTCAAATTTGACCTATGTCTCCCAGTTTGCTCCCACGATCAGAGTATAGCTGTATAGCTGGCTTTCACATTCTTTTACGGTTTTGGGGGTTGCGAAACCACAAAGACTTATTTGCCCAACTCACATGATCGGGGCCTGTAGATCCAACTCTGAGCTTGTGCTTGCCAGCCTTGCACGTTTACACCCACGTCCGCGCAATTTCTGTGATACTCTCCACTGTCGTCCATCTCAAGCTCAACACCAAGTTACAGGAAATTCGTGTATTAAGCGATACATACAACCCTGGAATCCTGGATGGCTCCTCCTCCGCCAATTCTCCACCGTGCTGGTGCTATACATATCTCAGCAGGTTGGTGAGCGCATTTCCACTGCACTGAATCCGTTACAGGGAAGGCGGTTTCCAAATCATTGTCGTCCCTTGATTCGTTTAGACGTTTAGAGGACCAGCCAGATCATTTGTTGAGAAGTTCACCGCCGTCCGCCAGATCTCCAGTCTGTTAGCACGAAAACACGACGACTTCCTATACCGGGCAATGCTATTCCTGATTTGTCACAGTACTTACTGTAAACAGGCAGTCACAATTGTCATGATTGTGACAGGCGCAATGCGACGCGAAAGACGTGGGGACCTTTCCAAGTTGCTACCCACTACAATATCGTCATGCCCGAAGAATATTTCAGCGACTCAGACCCAGAGGTTCAGCCTGTCAAAGCACCTTCTCACAAGCGTAAAACTGCTGCCAGTGAAACTTCCACTGCCAAAAAGGCCAAAGCTGTATCCGGCTCCTCTGACAGTGGCATCCTCGACAAGGGAATTTCTAAGCTCGCCTCATCCGTCATTAAATATGGTGGTGATGTCTTTGAGGATTATGATGATCTGCAAGACCCCCTTGAAGTTGCTCGGAATTTGGCTCGATATGTCAAATAGCTTGAGTCTGCTTTGGCTAAAGCAAAGTCATCAGAAGGCACACCGGTGGCAAAACAGATGACGAGAGCCGAGCTTGAGGCTGCTGCGGAGAAGATCAAGAAAGCAGCTGTCAGTGGTATTAAAAAGCAAATGACTGTACATGTTCCGTCATTTCAACATGAATGACAATGTACTCACAGCACGATCTCTTTAGTGGAAGCCAAGCTGCAAAACCAACTCTGCCAAGTGGTTGTACAATGGCCTATGCGCTGATCCAGATGTATTTGGTACCTTGATGGGTTTGGATGGTCCGCTGACTTGGAAAATCAAAAAGTTGCCAAAAGAAACATTTGAAGACCTGCTCGGTCGCATATTGGCGTCTGCTAGGTTCATCTTCTATAATGTGATGATTTAGATATTGCACTAACTAATTGTGTAGGTATAATACGCTCAGAATTACTGGCACGAACGTGAATGTGCAGTATTACCCTGATTCCGGCAAGTTCAAATTCAGTGGCACATACAGAATAGGGTACTAAGTGCTCTCTTTGCTCAGCCTTGACCAAAGTACGCATATTTATCTGAAACAATATTACTCCCAGAAATGCGCCCTATACCATCGTAATATACTCTAGTTTTCAGTATATACTTTGACTCGATAATTCACAAGTGCAACGAAAGTCGTTTATCATACGCATATAAATCATTTTTATGGGTGTCAGATGAGTGGGAACACGAGTTCGATCGCAAAGGACTCGGAGCATGGATGGGCCCAGTGGTCATATTTGCCTTTTCTACCCGACTTTTATCCTTTGTGTCACGATTTGACATGTTACGGACTGCTCATCATCATCATTACGAGGTCTCGGAGTTCGGGACGCTTACTATACGGTTATGACTACGATAGTAAGCCTCAATTAGTCATGGACATTGACGCGTCGCCGGTACTTGGGTATGCCGGTGTTTCAGGTATTATTAGAACGTATCATGACTCATTACGAGTACAACGGTATTAGGATTTGGATTCGAAGCTGCGCTTTAAAGCCAGCGAGTAACTGTATATAAACCAAAGTGTCAAGACCAAGACTCTTCAGCTTGGTCTTCTTGAATCATCACCATCGTCTTCTTCTCTTTCTGCCTTCTATTCGCTCTATTCCAATCAGTCGATTGAAGCTTATCCCTCGGGATACCCTAGTGTCTACCAAGCGACCTAGTGGCTGTGCAACTTAGCTAAGTTGCCCGTGTTAGTCAAGATTCATCCATACACTCGAGTATCACGTCACAGATCTGTTCAAGTCGAACCAGCGTTTAGTGATAACGCTACACTTTGTGCGCTAAGATGGAATGGCGCCATAGAGTACACGAAAGGCACATCTGACGAACTGGTTAAAGGAAATTTCTAGATGAGATATCGAGCTGGATAGCAGTCGTTGCATACATATATAGTAACGGTCATGAGAATCCTCGAGTGGGGTGGTAGTATGTGGCCTCGAGATACACCTTCTCTCCCCCAGAACGTGGAATCATAGTTTATAGTGCCTAGTTCCGGTCAGACGAGAAGATAGCCAATGAGAGTACGAGTACGAGGACCCAAAGCATCAGCGATGCACCTACGACCCAACTGATACGATGACGGAGAAAGGAGGTCCGAGTCGAGAACGTACCAGTGCTAACCATATCGCCAAGTTATCCATAGTCAATGCTAGAGAACTGCGTGAGTAAAATGGAAGTGAATTTCATGATGTCTCAGTCAGTGACCTGGTGCATCAACTCGTGGAACAGCATGTACAATAGGTCTAAGTCATCATGTGTGTCAGAGCGCGTGAATGCGAAGGCGATAATGCAAAGTCCGCGATGTTGTGTCAAGTCAGGTCAAGTCAGAGCAGAATCAGCATCCATCACACTACGGTATATCAAAGGAAAGACAAAAAGAAGGGCGCCAGTGGTTGAACCACGTGGAAGAAAATCATCCCGCAGTTTACAGTAGCAGGGGTAATGAGCTTACGCTCAATCTGGGGATCTAAAAGTGGGCCACCATGATCGTGGCCGATCCTGTACTGTGACTGGCATTCTACTTCTTCGGGTGGGTTAATACGGAATGCGATAAATTGCGGATAACTTTGGCACAACTCACTGCAAGTGGTAAACCACGGCGAGGCACTGGCGAGGCTGAGTCAGTGGCTGGGCCCGGGGGTTGTCGCCTTGAGGCAGAGCCGGGCCGGTACATGACGCATGATGCATGACATGATACACGGCTGATACACACACGAGCATGTCGCGGGAGCGTTCAGCGCCTGAAGGAACCCACGTTGCGCTTTTTCACGTCGTCGTTGTAAGACTCAAGCACTGTCCATTCTACAATCCCCCTCTTATCAGTGCTTAGGAGTTTCTAGAGTTTTAGCGATCGCTGCGTCGCTACGATGGCCCACTACGATATCTTTTGCGATCAGCTGGCAATAAGGTTTCCTGGCTATGGGCATGCCCTTTGGGAGCCATCTCCAGTGGGCTCATACGACGTCGTGGAGGTTGGGGATGTCGGTTATATTATCCAAGGCAGATTCCACCATCTCTTCAATATTTTGCTTCCTGCAGATCATCCATCCCATCGAAGGTTTGGTGTCCCAGATAACCACGAACAGTTCAGGCCTAGAGTTCCAGAACATATCATCCCTGGTATACTTCGCCCCAACAACTTTTTTTCACTCGGAGTTAGTTTGGATTCCGACGATTCAGGGCAATCGGCCACAAGGTTACCTTGATGCACAATTCATGCAATGTATCACTCATAATTTTTAAGGCCAAGATACCCCGGCGAGGTCACGTTTTCGTGTCAAATGACCCAAGGCGCAGTATTATCCCTTCCAATAGGAGCCGAGCGCGAGAATACTGCAGTGCGTGAGGGTTTTGGAAAGTGGATGATCAAGCATATCGACCAGTGGTTCGCGTGGATCACGGACATAGAATTGGGGATAGAACAGATGGAAGATATCGTTCTCGTCACTGGGACTGATCGCACAAGATCCTAGGCTAATGTTGCATTCCTTGGAGGCCAAGCAAATGCACGAGTATCGTTCGGCGTTGAATTCGAACCCACCGGCTCCAGAATCAACTGGGATTTCTCACTCGAGCGTAACACAGGTGCGGCGTGGAATTGGGGACCCAGTGGGGAGGTACGATGGCGTCAGTGGTCTTCTCCATTAGATGCTGAAATACCCTTCGTGCGTCCATGCTACTAGAACCTACCGGTGAATCAGTGTGTGTTTATTCGAGGGTTTCGCGTCCATAAGCGGATGTTATGGCGACCAAAACTTAGAGCGGCGGCGAAACCTAATCCAGACCCAAAGGGCGACGACGGTGAGCCCGACGCGGAACTCATACCGGTACCAGCTGTTCCCCAGGTACGGTGCTCTTTTGGCGTTTTCTGGACTTCTTCCTAAGCTTTCAAAGTACCGTGATCCTCTTCATGTTATATTAGAATACATCTCCGAAGTGAGAGCCGTGGGCACAAGACTCACTTTTCTCAGCACGTTTGGAACTAATATGCTTTATATAGGAGAGACCTAAATGCGATATGGCCATCGTTCATGATGACGACCTAGCACAGCTTAACTTACTTGGTGACGGTGTTGTGAGTAGAACCTGATTTTGTATAGCACCAGCTGTATTGATAGATTCGCACCTGCAGCCGCCCGAAACTCTCCGACCAGATGTAGTGTTAAGTTGCCTCCGAGGCTCTAAGCTCGTGATTCATGAGGTTGTGTTGGGCCCGGGTGAGTTCTTACTATTGTCGTAACATGTCTATTTCTCACAGCGTCCACCCAAAAGAGCTATCGTCCGGCAGTAGCTCTGCAAATGTTGACGCTGAGATAGTTAGGGTAGCTTCGCTTGAGGCCACCTTTGAAGGGCAGCGTAAGTTTTATCAACTTTTGTGCATGTTCGCCGTCTTTTCTGATAGGTGTGGATGAATAGCCGATTCCGAAAGTGGTCGTATGATCGCCACTCGCGTTCTCAAGCCAAGTCTCAAGTCCAAGTTCCCTCTGAACCCGTCGAAGCTGCCACGTCTCCCTCGCTTTAACGAGGACCCCGTCACGGATGTGCGCTCCTTATCCCCAGCGTCGTCAGTGTCCTCTCTTCCCCCATCTCCGTACCTGTCAACGCCGCCACTACTCCCTGACGTGGCGTTATCACCTCCAACACAATCCTCCTCTCACGCCCCAATCTCAGCATATCCGTCTACGCCCCATCCTCGCGTAAACACAATTTCCCAAGCCCACGTTTTCCCGTATACCCCCAGGCGCCTCTTACCTCCCGTGTATGCCATACCGTGCTGGCTGCGCCAAGTTTGCAATACGACATGCGTCACCACCCCAACCGGTCCAACCTCCGGCTTTCGCCAGCCGTTCTCGCGGAGCCAGCGTCGAACCCATCTTTGGCTTCTCTACGGATTCGCGTTGCTGACCTCCCGTGGCTCTGCACCGTTCGTCCGGACCTCAAGTTGTCGTCGCCTGGGAACGCCGTTGTCACCGTCCAAGATGTTCTCGTTTGCCTGTATTTCCATCTCCGAACGGCAGTCAAGGCCGACGAGTATAACGGCATGAGCAAGGCTAGGAAGGCGGAAATTTATCAGATGTTCGAGCGACGCGTTGGGGATGACCACACTCAGCGAGGGAAAGGGCTCCGACGTATTGACTTTTTGGGTGGCTTTATCGCCCAGGGACTCACTCCTGCTCAGTCGAAGGACGAGGACTGGGACATCGTTGTCCGTTGAATTCCCTCTTTGTTACCATCATCACCACCACCACCACCACCAACAACAACAACAACCTGAAGCCGAAAAAGAAGAAGTGTATTATATGTTATTTGCCAACAAACCCTGGAGCGGCGACGCCCACAGAAGTACTGTAATCCTATCCAAATCATTCACCTCCGCTCTCTATCATAATCCCCCAACGCATCAAAAACTTACATCATACATTCACTCTCCGTTCGTACAATATCCCCTTCATCGTATTTCCAGGTTTCTTTCTTGACGTGATCACGGACGCACTCCTCTCCATACCTTTTATTCCTCTGCTTTTCTATTCGTAACACTATTCGCTTATCTATGCTGCTCTGTCCTTTTCGTCCCACCCTTCTCACCCGCTTTCGCCTCGCTGTCTTGAAGCATGCCTTACGAATAGTAACACTAACTCTTTCCTTAGACCTCGGTCGCTTCGCGTTCTATTCTTTCATTTACCGTTGGGTTTGGGATGCTGTTACGGACAACGTTACGCACAAAACATCATTAAGTGTTTATGTACGAGACAGAGTCGAGAAGTATCGAACGAAAGTAGTGTTCTCACGCGTAACTGTTCAGCGTGATTCTACTCCTCAGTCAAGAAATAGTTGGCTCGGGATGGAGAAACAAGTAAAACGAACAATTGCGTTGCGGGCGATCGCGCACGAGGCCTTATCACACTCGTGAGCACAGGTTGACCTCTGCTATTCCGACGTAGTCATAATTAGGAATCGTTATCATTATTCTGTGAACCTAGATTCATGCTTTACTCTCAAGAAAGCTCTTCCTCGATGTCCTCCGCACTACTCCGGAAATGGCCAAGGTCTTGCATCCATTAGGGCACGCCGAACCTCCATGCCGCCTCCGGTGGCTGGCTATGTTGAAACGTAATAAGTACATACGTATCTTATCTATAGCAGTTACAACATTACAGTAGTATCGTACATATGATTACCATATTAGGGTACTCCGTTATGCACAACGTGGGCGCAAGTCTTATCAGTATCACACGTGGTGATATTGAAGACATCTGGGGTGTTTCACATCAGGCGTCACTGAAAATGTGATATTGTGGACACCTTTACTCATCACTTATCACGTAATGGACATGGTGGGACCATAGGGACCAGTTTTCCTATAAATGAGGGGAGTAGAGCCCCTCTAAGAATATAAGTTGTTCACTCTATGCACACTTGAGCTATACACTCTACAAACCTCTCTACCAGTCTCAACACCTTTACAAGGTGAGACTCTGTAACACTGTTTGCTGCGCAACAGGCTAGTCACATTGATATTGCCGTAGCTGTCCATTTCAGCATCCTTTGTAGGGTAATGAGATACTGTGAGGTAAGGTCCTGCTCATTCTCATGTATCAGGCCAAGGGGGTCTTTGTGCAACTATATAATGCGCTGCTCCTCTACGGCTGCAGGTTGGCTGAAATCGGTAGGACCCTCTCCTTCCATAACTCGCACGGACGGAGAAGGGTGCAACGCATGCGTTGAATGTATGCTTCAGATCGCTGTTATCGATGTCACAAGGTCGTGGGGACCCGACTTCGTTAAGAACTTCATTGGAACCAGACGTAGATGTATCGTGGTAATCGATGATCTTGACGTCAGAACTCGATCGCATTGGC
This sequence comes from Lactarius quietus, assembly GCA_015025155.1. Classification (NCBI taxonomy): domain Eukaryota; kingdom Fungi; phylum Basidiomycota; class Agaricomycetes; order Russulales; family Russulaceae; genus Lactarius; species Lactarius quietus. The sequence continues at coordinate 92,684 of WITN01000156.1, read as the reverse complement.
CGCGGTCGAAAATCGTATAGACATGCGCATATAAACCGGTTTCGTCAGTGTCAAAAGACTGAAAACCACATTTGACTAAGCACAAGTTCCCATCGACTCGGATCGAAGAAGCCTTGGAGGTTGGAAGTCGAAAAGAATAACGATTTTGCCTTTTCCTACTCGAATTTACTCTGTGTGCACATCAAAATTGAATGTCGCCGTAGTTCACGCAGAAGCACGTTAGACGAACTGGTGGGGGGACGTTCAAGGCAATTTCAAGATGAGATATCGGGGATACAGTTGTTGCATGTATACCGGTCTCAAGATCCCTCGTGCAGAGATACAAGACCTAGAAGTACACCTCCTCTCTTCCAGAGCTTAGAATCATAGCACCCAGTTCCAGTCAGACGAAAAGTCCAACGAACGAGTACGAGTCCAAAGATCCGAAGCATCAGCGACGCTTCCAGCTGATCCTATGACGGATGATGGTGTCGAAAATAGTACTCCAGTGTCAACCATACCGCCAATTATGTACCTAGTCAAGGCGAGAGGAAGGCATGAGTTAAAAGAAATAAGTGAACTGCGTGAAGTCGTACTCAGTGGCCTGGCACTTCAGAGCTTCAGCCCGCGGAACAGCATGTATAAGAGGTCCAAGTCGTCACGCAGGTAGAGCCCGGGCGCGCAAAAGCGCAAGCGATCACCCAAAGTCCGTGATGTCGTGTCAAGTCAGAGTAGCAGAATGAACATCTATCATACCACGGCATATCAAAGGAAATGGCTAAAAAAGAAGGGTGGGTGATTGACTCAGACGACTTGGCAGGAAACTTTCCAGGGTCCGCGAGTCGAACTGGAGCAATGAGCTCATGCCCGATCTTGGATCTGAAAAAGGCCCCATCCTGAACAGGCCTTATAGGCCTTATCTATCATATGTTAACCAGATTTCCTTTCTGTCGGGGTGGGTCAAGTCACTGTCAAGAGTCTGTCACTGCAAGTCCTAAAGTGGGTTGAGGTAGCGCCGGGCCGGTGATTCCTGGTCACCGTGGGAGCCAACGATGACGTTTCCTTTTGTCGTTCGAAGTTGTCGATGTAAGACTCCCTGGCAAGCACCATCCGTTCCGAAATCTCCCTCTTAACACTGCCCAAGAGTTCCTGGTTTCGTGATAACTGCGTCACTAAGGATATCGTAGTGGGCCATTGTAGTACAATAGCCCACTACGATATCCTTTGCAATCAGCTTGCAATCAGGTTTCCTGGTTACGGGCACAAAAGTCTGTCGTAGTACCGGTGGTCGCGCGCCACTGGCACCGATTTGGATGTCTCACCCTGGCGGAAGAGGTCGTACGCCGCAAACATCACCCATTCTTTCTCGCCGGGCAGGCTCTAAGCTGGGCACAATAGTGGGAGCATGATAGAGCTTCTTCTCTCAATGTGAGGCCAGAACTCACTACTCTGTCTTCCTACCACTCTCACTTCCAGCTTCCTTTCGATAAAAGAAAAGGCTGGGGTCTGCGACACAATCTGAGAACCTGCGCGATATGCTTCATTGTTTGTTGATAGGCAAGCCCCGTGTTTTGAGTGATTTTCGCGGTGTGCGGCGATGGACACTCTCGCCGTAGGTTTTTCAAACGACAGTGCGTTGTTCAAGTACGTTCGCCTAGGGTTGCGATCTTAGTTGCTACAGACCTGTAAATTGAATGAAATGTGCCTTCTACGTGGCTTCATTCGCTCGTCTTTCGTGTGCCTGACGTACAAGAGAAATTCCAAGTCCAGCGGGTACGCGAATCCTGCAGCATACTTCCGGTTTACATGTGTCTGGAGAGTCCCGATACACGGTCCATAGGTGGTAGCTGGGTGACAACGCAACCTTGACATTCCTTCCGAAAACAAAAGTATCTCCAAGCAATAACAACACCTCTATTATTGGGTCCCTTCATTTGCACAATCCGAATTCTTTTTCTAGTAAATCCTCGGCGTCCATGAACCGAGGGACCGCTTTGCACTCGAAAGACTTCGGGCGTCTGATACGTGTACGTTAGCGTGAACCCATCGACAAAGAAGCAAGAACACGCAGGCCCCGATGCCGGTGCGTACAAGCGAATGCACATCTAATCCACCCTGCGCATCCTCAGGACGCTCGAAACGCAGCGCCCATAGCAGCGTCGCAAAATCGATCGCCAGGGTTCCTTCCGCGGCATACCTCCCGGGGCACAGTCGCCGTCCATGCCCAAAAGTAACATGACCATCCTCGTGCCCGTCCTTCAGCACCTTAACTTGACCCTTCTCGTCTAGATACCTAGCCGGGTTGAGCTGTGCTCAGTCGCTTCCAAAAACGGCCGGGTCGGAATTGATGACGCGCATGTTCGGTAGTATGATCGTGCCCTTGGGTATAAACATGCCCTTGTACCAGTCATCCGCGGACGAGGCGTGCGGTATGCCAAAAGGAAGTGGGGGAGACCAGCGCAGTACATCTTTGACCATCGCACGGATATAGGGGAGAGAGGGGAGGTCGGCGAAGGTTGGAACGCGAGTGCGGCCTACGACTTCGTCGAGCTCGGCGTGGGCTCGGACTTGGACCTCGGGGAACGCAAGCATGGCGAGGAGCCACCAGTGGAGAGTAATAGACGTTGTCAGTCCGCCGGAGGCGCTACGGTACACCAATATTTAAGTTCTCGGGAGTGTTATGCGGCACTCAGGACGTACACTATGTCACCGAGGAGCCAGGCTCGCTCATTTTCGGAGAGGGGGTATTTATCTGATTTTTCAGTAATGTGGTACCAAAGCATGGACGATCGATGCCTTGTTCCTGATGTTGATATCTATTATCTATCACATTGGTGGAAAACTGAAATAGGCACGTACGAAGTCAGCTGCGACTGGACCGAGAAGGAGCTCATCTCTCAGCGAGTCTTGGATAAACCAATATTGTGCGTCCCGTTTCCACTTGGCAAACCTTTATTCCGTGCTTGAGAAGAAAGCAACTCAAGGTAAGCAAAACAATGTACGCACCAACTCGGAATATATTTCATCGATGGGAAAAGCTCAACCAGACGCATACCAGGATGCACTTCGTGCATAATGCGCAATATATGGTTTGCGACTCCGGCGACAACCGGGTCATCCTCTGATTCTGCCGGCGGATGATTGTAAACGATGGACAATAGACTGGACCACGTATGACGTTGGAATTGCTTCGGAGAAGGTTGGTTCTTCATCAGCGCATGCGCCAACATGATCGCTTCGCGATTCTGAATGGGACGGAAGTGTCGTACGGCAGTTTTGGAGAAGCTGTCTACGGTAGGACGACGGAAGCGGCGCCATCTATGTAGAATGAGCGCTGAAAGAACAGAGTCGTCGAACAGCATACAGGTCACCATATCCAGTAAGGACAAACGTCAGGTTCTGGGTTAGAAATCCGCCTGCAGAAATGAAGTGCGGTCGATCCGAATATATGTTGGATCGTTTCTCAAGCAAATCTACGGCGACGCGCTGGCTGTTTATTACGAGGATACCTTGCCCAAGCTCGCTTAGAAACATCATGTCACCTGAAAGCTGTGTGAGCACATTTCTGTTGAAAGTAGAGGCCTGGAGTACCATAGTCGTCCTTCCGTTGCGGTGATCCTAACCAATCGTGATCTAAGGCGTGTAGGGCATCGCCAATGAGGGGCAGCCCTTTCGGTTCTGGGGGAAGATTACGAAAGGCCCTTCGGGTGAACCGAGCTATCAACCAGAGGATGAGTCCAGCGAGGGGAGTCGCGGCGAGAAGCTAGGCCCTGCGGCCACCGCCAACACCGGGCATCCGGGAAATAAAACCGATCTTTTCGAGAGAGGGCAGAATCTGAGGCAAAGCGGACATATCACAGGCTGAAGGAACGAAACGAGGATGCCAGACAGAGATTCCCCTTTCCAGGGTGTCCAGTGGCTATATATAGTAGAGAATGGTCGCGTAAATCAGGGAGACGCTGCGGACAACAGGCACCTAAAATGGTGGCCAGAGCGCGTCTGGGCGACAGACTGTCGTGACCGACATGGCTAGAGCGAGTCTAGGCAACATATTTCCAGGGTAATTCGACAACAGGCTTTTCACTGATTGTTCCGATATAAAAATCCCATGAAAACTCCGGTCAGCAGTCACGATTCCAACTTTAGTAGAGCAAAAACTTTATGCAGCCCGAGTCTTAGCTTTCAAGTTGTCCTTGGTTTCATGCCTGGCCGCAAAAAATTGAACGCTTAGCGCATGGTTAGTACTTTCGTTGGTTCACATCACGTGATTGGGGACTTATAACTTACCGACGGAGTTCCCACACGCGATCATCTCGAAATTGAAAATGTTTCTGAGTCCCCCTGCTGGTACCATTTCTAACGATTATGGACACGACGAATAAGGGAATAGTGGTAAGAGTAAGTAACTCGAGCGTGCGCTGGCAGAGTCTATAACAAATAGACGACGCCGCTCAGTTCCTGCGCACACAGAAGGCAGAACTAAGTGTATTCACCTATAACAAATAGACGACGCCGCTGGGGCGAGTAAGTATAGGTACGAGACAAAGTGAAGTAACAAAAGCTCACCTCAGTTCCTGCGCACAGACAAATGGCAGAACTGAGATGCTACGCTACGAATCGGAAGGTTTATAAGCTGTACGGTGCTAAGAACTGTACAGTACGAAGTTTTATGCTCTGCTTCCGCAAGAGCCTCGAGGTAGGATTCCGCGGCCATGTGTACTGCCAGGAGGGGATACAAAGTATGGGAAACATCACGCGCAGTTTGCATAAACCCACATAGGTAATCAGATAAGAATCGAAATAGAACGAAACAAGGATAGAACACTTCAACACCATTGACATGTCCGAGTCCGAGTCATGGCCACAGTAAAGAATACGAGTCCAGGCAGTCCAGGTCAACCGTCTGAGTCATTTCTGGTATGTTTTCCTATCATGGCGCGACCCTAACTCAAGCTGACAACTGGCATTATCATCGGCGGATATCTGAAAACCCCAGGAAATGTTGACCGTGGTTCATTCGATTGCTGATGCTACGGCAGTGGGCTCAGGCTTCACCTGACTGTGCATCATGCATGGGTCGCAGAACTCCGAGCACTCCCATCGCGTCGCGCGCTAAGCCTTTCAGTGACGAAAAGAATACCGACTTTGAGTCGAGAAGGCGTCTAGAAGGTCTTTGAGGCATTCGTGATGCTTGAAGATGACTACCCGGGTAGCAAAGAATGCAGGACAGAGTATCCATGGTGGCTCGGAATCCAAGCCTACTTGGTCGCAACTTAAGAAAAAGTATCGCATTCTAGATCACAAAAATATACAGCGGCATGTACATACTGTACAGGAGCGTAGCAATGGTCCATATATCACAGCCTTGACGAACCTTCAAGAATACGGCTTTGGTCATGACATAAGACTGCTCTTCCCATTCTGCGATCATACAAAATAGAGATGCAAAGAGGCGCGAAGGATTATAGTGAGACTGCTGTAGGGGCGTGAATCGTAGCCAGATTGGGAAGCGTGACGACACAACCTGTCGTGGTTCCCTTCCAAAACATCGCGTTCAAAGCTTCATCCAAGCTACGTTATAACACCTTTGAAGATTTCTTTACTTGTACAAACTCAGATCTCTTTTCAGTAAAGCCTCGGCTTCTGTGAACCGAGGGACCGCCTTGCACTCGAAAGGCTTGGGAAGACTAAGTAAGAGTAATGTGTGCAAGTCAGTGCGAACTCATGAACAAAGAAGCAAGGAAACGCACCCCCCGATGCCGATGCGCACAAGCGTATGCACATCTAATTCACCCTGCGCACCCTCAGGGCGTTCAAAACGCAGCGCCCAGAGCAGCGTCGCAAAGTCGATCGCGAGGGTCGCTTCCGCAACAAACCTCCCGGGGCACAGTCGCCGCCCATGCCCAAATGACACATGTCCATCCTCGTGTCCATCCTTCAGCACCTTAACTTGACCCTTCTCGTCCAGATACCTAGCTGGGTTGAACTGTGCCGAGTCGCTGCCAAACACGGCCGGGTCATAATTGATGACGCGCATGTTCGAGAGTATTATTGTGCCCTTGGGTATAAACATGCCCCTGTACCAGTCGTCCGCGGACGAGGCGTGCGGAATGCCAAAGGGAAGTGGGGGCGACCAACGTGGCAGCTCTTTGACCATCGCACGGATATAGGGTAATGAGGGGAGGTCGGCGAAGGTCGGCGGGCGAGTGCGGCCAACGACTTCGTCAAGCTCGGCTTGGGCGCGGACTTGGACCTCGGGGAACGCAAGCATGGCAAGGAGCCACCAGTAGAGCGTAACAGATGTTGTCAACCCACCGGCAGCGCTACGATCATTAGTTTCTTGGGGGGTGCAATGCAGTACGTATTAGAGGACTTACACTATTTCACTCAGGAGCCAGGCTCGTTCGTGTTCATGTAGGGGGTATTTATCCTGGTTTTTCAGTACTGTGGTACCAAAGCATGGTCGATCAATCTCATTCGCCTGGTGTACGTATCTATCACCCTCTGCGATAGTGGAATACCGCAACAAGCACGTACAATGTCGTCAGCGATTGGACTAAGAAGGTGTTCGTTCCTCAGCGAGTCTTGGATGAACCAGTATTGTGCGTCTCGTTTCCACTTAGCAAACCTGCATGCCGTGATGAGAAGAAGGGACCCCTGGTCATTAAAACTATGCACGCACCAACTTGGAATATATTTCATCCATGGGAAAAACTCGACCAGACGATTTCCGGGGTGTATTTCGTGCATGATGCGCAATATATGGCCAGCGACTCCAGCGACAACTGGGTCGTCATCTGATTCCACCTGGGGATGATTGTAAACGATGGACAATAGACTGGACCACGTATGACGTTGGAATTGCTTCAGAGACGGTGGATTCTTCATCAATGCAAGCGCCAAAAAAATCGCTTCTCGATTCTGGATGGGATGGAACGGCTGCACCGCAGTTTTTGAGAGGACATCCACAGTAGGTCGACGGAAGCGGCGCCACCTACGTAGAATGAGCGTTGAAATTAAACAGAGGATCAAATGGCATACAAGTCGCCGTATCCAGTGAGGAGAAATGACAGGTTTTGGGTCAGAAACCCGCCTGCAGATATGAAGCGCGGTCGATCCGAATATATATTGGATCGCTTCTCAAGCAAATCCACGGCGACGCGCTTGCTATTGACTACGAGGATACCCTTCCCAAGCGCGCTAAGATACATAATTTCGCCTGGAAGGGGGTAAGCACATTTCGGGGGGGATGGGCGATGTTAGTGGCACCATAGTCATCCTTCCGTTGCGGTGATCCCAACCAATCGTGATCTAAAACGTGTGAAACATCACCGATGAGGGGAAGCCCTTTTGGACCCGGGGGGAGATTACGAAAGGGTCTACGGGCGGATCGAGCTATCAGCCAGAGAATCAAGCCAGCGAGTGGAGTCGCAGCAAGGATGAGGGCTCTGCGGTCATCGCTAAGTCCAGGTATCCTCGAAATAAAACTAAGCTTTTCGGGAGAGGGGAGAATGGAAGGCAGAGCAGCCACAACACGGCGGGCCATAGAAACGAGGGTGTCAGCCATAGATGCACTCCGGTGCGCACGAGTGGCTATATATCGCACGAATTGCCTACGTAAACCAGGGAGATGAATGACACGCGCTTGATTGGCTAGAGCGAGTCTGGGCGAGAGTCTAGGCAGCATAACCTAAGTTACTGCGGTCGGGCCAGCCCAAGAGCGAATCTAGGTGGGCGCATGTCACCGACTCACCGTATCTATCGATTTCTCAGAAGCACATATCGAGTTGGTCGGAAATGGGAGATAGACAGAGTCACAGAGCCTCGGATGTGATCTACGTGGGTCATTTACCCCAGGATGGAAGCCCAAAAAAAGAACGGCTGCCGTGTCACCGGAAAGCTCCAAGTATTCAGTAGGAAAATACCTTGGAAACTCGTGCAGTATCTGCAGTCGGGTTAGCTGTTATAGCCAAGTGCTGGCCTGCATCACGTGGCGCATGCAACCTTCTTCGTTTCGTGTGAGAAATGACAAGGTGAATCTTTATTTTAATTATCAAAGTTACGTAGTTCTTCGCATGATGCGATGATTCGCCGATGAAGAACTTGAAGGACCTACCATATCTGACTGATATCCGACCGGATTTCGAAGTGGGTGCTTGGTTAAGCCGAGGCTGATCTAAGGGTGAATCAGCACCGGCAACTATGCAAGCCACCTGCGCCCAACTTTGGAAATCTGATGGATCAGACCATCCATTGATGCATTGATGAGAGACATGATGAGTGAGTTCACAAGCACTTACCTCAAACATTGCTGAATCTAAGTGTTGTTATGGGATGTAGCAGAATGTAATATGAAGGGGCACTATGGCGTAGGCGGTAGTATGCAATCAGGGGAGATGGCCCCTTATTCCAGTGGCTGAAGATCTAACTACAGACATGTGTACTCGTATTTACTTAGATCCAATCTCATATCACCTGTGACTGATCTTGTCACTCGCATGTCTTCCAACACTCCCCCTCATGCGAGGGCTAATCCCATCTCGCTTACATGTTTTTGATGCTTGGGTTTCGCTAGCACTTTGGTTAAGATATCAGCTGTCTGTTCTGGGTCTTAGCAGCTCTGGATTTCAACTTTTCCATCTTCAACTAAGTCTCTGACCCAGTGTGTTACGTGCGATCCGCACGTGAGCCTGACTTAGGCAACGTAAGGTGAACGCGGTGACTTAGCAGCGAGTATACTCAAGCACTAAGGCTGAGTGACGTCTCAACGCACGAAGGCGGAGGTAGTACTTGAACTTGCTTCTTGGAACGCGGCCCCGAAGGACGAGAGAGAGAGAGAGAGAAATCGGCTTTAGATAACAAGACGAGAGTCGTACAAGAAATCCAAGCTATCGACTACAACAGTCGATAGCTTCCTTATAAGCTATTCGCGCGATCCGCCTTCGTCAGCGAGATCGCCACTACTACTAAGCTGCTGGTAATCGTCCACTAAGCCACTACTGCTAGGTAATCGTCCACTAAGCCAAACGCCACAACTACTACGACCCTTGGTAATCGTACAGCAAACATCAGTCATCGTATCGTACTAGTATCAGTAATCATCATAGTAAGAATGGAGGTCGAGCCACGACGTCATGCAATCACGTGCCTATACGTCCCATGACTTATGGGTTAGGTCAGATACATACCATGACCCGGGACGTAACATTACCCTCTTCACAAGGGTGAGTGCCCACGCTCCACTACCCAGCTTGTTACCGTGGTGAGACCAACGTCTGTCTCGTGTTCGTCGCGTACTCGTCGGAGAGCATGTGCGCGCCCAAGTCGTCGGGACGAGTGCATTGCCCTGTCGATGTGGACAAATACGTCGTCTTCCAACTTCTTGATGGCTTGCTCGAGCTCGGCGATGACCTCCATGGACGCGCGGTAGCGTCTCACCTCGGCTTGGAGAGAGATGTCCCCTAACCGTGCGAGAGCTTCGTCTACCTGTCGCCGTCCACGGAAGTCAGTGCGGAAGTACCCGAGCTCTTCACGGGTGTACTCAGCTGCGACGCCCATATCTCGACACGGCTCCGCGTGAATGTCGGCTCGATAAACAGGATGCTCCCGACCCATCGTCCCGAACACCTCTGGGTTGTCCAGCATGCGGACTCTTACGTACTTGGCGGGGATCCGTCGACCTTCATGCTCAATAACCATGGGCACCCAATTCATCCCATTGTTGAGGATGAATCCGCCTGGGGTAGGCGATAGGGTACGGAGAGGGCGCCCCGTCGCATTCGTTCGGCGCGTAGCGAAGGGCGATGGATTGCTCCCCTCCCTTGCATAAGGGGGTAGACCTCGCGCCTCGTATCCTTGTTCCGCCGTTGGTCCGTAGACAACAGCAACTGGAGATGGTCGTCGCGCTTCATCCTCGGTTTCTTCGGCAACGCGACTGACTTGTGGAGGTATAAACAGGGGAGCGCAGTGGCAATAACTGGGGGGTTATCGCACTGTACGCACACGACCCTGGCTGCGTAGTAAGATTCGTCGTCGTCGCTGTCTTCATCTCCGCTGTCGCTGTTAACTGCGGTGACGGCGAGGGAGGCGTTGGAGGTATTGGTGCTGCCGACGACGGTGGTAGTGAGGGAGGTTGTGGACTGTTGGAAACTCGCCTCATCAGTAATTCGATCCTCATCCTCCTCTCCGCTGCCGTCTTCTTCACTATTTGATCCTTCTTCCAAGCTGCCATTACCTCCCTCAAGAGGTCGTAGTCCTTCCTCATCTTCCTCCACTCTTCCGCTTGCGGGTGTGGGGAATCGCCGGCGAGCCTCGGCAAGGTCTCGAGCGGCTTGGTCTTGTTCTGCTGCGACTCTGACATGTTCGACGGCTGAGCAGAATTGGTCGTCGATGTTGTTGTTTCCATCATAAGTACTGAGGTTGTCGATGTGGGGGAACTCGTCAAGGATGATAGTGGTGAGTGGGACATGGACATGTTGTGAGTGGATGATGGTGATGGTCGTTCTGTTAGGGCTGCTTTTAAGTGTATTTCAGCCCGCGGTTATTGTGTTTGAACTTCCTTATCTCGTTGTCCGCATGGACATCATCCCACGAGACCCACTGGTTATCCGAGTCGGCGTATCCCTTCCACTTGATCAGGTATTGTAATTTGCGCCCTCTTCCCTTCTTCGGGAGTCTAGTACTTTTCAACTTCGTATTCTTCCACGTTATCGATCAACTCTGGTGGAGGACGTTGGTAATTTGTAGCGTTATCACCTAACGCTGGTTCGACTTGAACTGGTCTGTGACGTGATACTCGAGTGTATGGATGAATGTTTGCAAGTCACGGGCAACTTAGCTAAGTTGCACTGCCACTAGGTCGTTTCATGACACTAGGGTATCCCGAAGGATAAGCTTCAATCGACTGATTGGAAAGACGCGAAGAGAAGAGGAAGAGACGATGGTGATGATTCAAGAAGACCAAGCTGAAGAGCCTTGGTCTTGACAGTATCGTTTATATACAGTTACTCGCTGGCTTTAAAGCGCAGCTTCGAATCCAAACCCTAGTACCGCTTACTAGTAATGAGTAATAGTCCATTCTAATAATACCTGAAACACCGGCAAGCCCAAACACCGGCGACGCGTAAGTGTCCATGACTAATAACGGCTTACTATCGTAGTCATAACCAAGTAGTAAGCGTCCCGAACTCCGAGACCTCGTAAACATGATGACAAGTATCCGCGCGATGTCAAACCGTGACATTACCCCTTTTTCAGGCAGAACGTCCACGTTCGAAAACCCAGGGAATAATAGTCGCACCTCGATTAACAGAAACTTCCTGATCCATGATCCTCTGTAGTCCATTAGCCGCCTCCAACCGTCGCGTACACTTCCTGACTTCATTGCCGACTACATACTGCTCATTTTCCAGAGCAGTAATGCGTTCCGACAGCTCGGAGTACCGGCTAGTCAAAGCCCGGTATCGAAGGACCTCCGCCCACAACGACCGGTCCGGGATCTGCCCCATGGCCAAGTCGACCCCTTGGCGATCACCGTAATCCTGTCGTAAGTACCGCAATTGGGTATGCGTGTACTGGCGGTCGTTATCCTCGGCATCGAGATCAGGAGCGGCATGTACTTCACCTTGTTGAATTTCCCCCCCTTTCTTCATGCACCCGTATACAATCGGGTTGTTGCCAGGCATGACGTGAACGTATTTGGCGACAGTGATGTGCCCATTCTCAGTCATGCGGAAGTTAATAAACCTGGGAGGGATATTCAGCTCGAAACCGTCGGGGGCGTCAGCCTTGTCCCTAGCACGCTGTTGGTCAGCTGGGACCCCGCCTCCTCGGTAGTCAGGGAAGCAAGGACTCTCTTTTGATGCTCCCACACCAGCTCTTCTTCCTCTCCTCGTCCCCCTCGGCACAAATGGTACCCTTTCATCCGGGGATTCCGGTACTTGGCGGGGATTTTGGTTTTCTTTGTCCGAGTCGTCTTCTCGGGCTCGGAGGGAGGCACGGATGTGAATACCCCAGGACGTCGAGGGGTCCATGATGACGTTGGTAGGGGGGTCGACATTAATATATCGAGGCGTTGGCGGCGGAGGGATGCGGACGGGGTTGTTGTTACACGTACAGTTGTAGATGAGTTGTCCACAGTCGTAGTGGATGTGGGAGTCGGCGTCGTCAGGATGGCCTGGACATGACAAGGCGGTTTGCTTACAACTTCCACAAACTCTGACCACGTCACTGAGGTCGGAGACGCTTGGAACCTTGATAAGCGTTTGTGGAATAATGAGGTTCTCGACGCGAGTAGGAGCTCCCTCTTCCATGCTCGATGGGTCTTCCTCCAGTCCTCCAACGTCGTGTCCGCATACATCAGGGGTTTCGGGGATGACATCCCCAGGTTCGATGCATCGAAAGGCGGCGGCGACTTCGGCATAGGTAGGTTGGGTAATGGTGGGAAGATGGTAAGAAGTCTGAGAGGTAGTGGAAGTAGCAGTAGGGGAAGTGGTCATTGTTCGACGAAGGAAGAACTGATGTGCTTCATCCAGTGAATGGCCTGTCTTTATACGTGAGGGAGTAGAATTCAGAGTCCGTTTAAACTCAGCTAAGGCGTCAGGGGCATGTACGTCAGTGGCGTTGACCCACTGCGACTCCGAGTCTGGGTACCCTTTCCATTTGATAAGGAATTGTTTGCGCCTTGTTCTGCCGAATTGCCGTTGGTCTAGAATCTTCTCGATTTCATATTCTTCTTCGCCATCGATTAATTCAGGGGGAGGTCTTGGGAAATTTGGTCCGTGAAAGGAAGTCTCGCGATAGGGGGTGAGAAGATCGATATGAAACACGTCATGAATGCTCCACTTGGTGGGTAATTCCAATCGATAATTGACAGGGGACATCACCTGGACAACCTGGAAGGGTCCATGTCGTTTGGGCGCAAGCTTGGCGCTTGGCTGGTGAGTCCTCAGGTGACGCCCTTCTAGCCATACCCGATCCCCTATTTGGAATTTGGGCGTATCTTTATGTGAGACCCATGACTTCTGGGCCTTGATGATTTGTTTTTGAGCGTGTTCCCGTGCTTGTTTGAACTGATCAAGGCGCAACGCCACTTGCGGCATGGGACTGGGCGCTGAATTCCAATCAGCACGAGGATTATGCCCCATCAATAAGAAGAATGGAGACTGTCCCGTGGCTTCATTAGGCCAATTGTTATGCGTGAATTCTGCTATTGGAAGATAAAGATTCCAATTGTCTTGTCGTTCATTTACCCAAAATCGGAGATACTGTTCGAGCCATTGATTGGTTCGTTCCGATTGTCCATCCGTACGAGGATGATATGCCGTAGAAATGTTCTGTTTGATCCCAAGTTGTTTGCATAATTCCCTTGTGAACTTGGACGCAAATCTGGGATCCCTGTCGCTAATGATTTTACTCGGTAATCCATACCGCATGAACACGTGTTTGATGTATAGTGCTGCTGTTTCTTCCGCGTCGATCTCTTCATTGCAAGGGATAACACAGATGCCTTGGTACAATCGTGGTCCGTGACCGTAAGGATTGAATCATAGCCCTGGGCGACAGGTAGTTTAGTGATGAAATCGAGAGCGATAGTCTCGAAGGGCATAGCTTCCGGTTTAGGGTATATGGGTTGTAGTGAAGCCCTAATAGGGCGATTGTTGATTTTGTGTCGTTGGCATTCCGCACAACCCCTAACATACGCCAATACTTCTTGTCGTATTGTTGGCCACCAATAGTATCGTTCTACTATTTTGCCAGTTTTGCTGATTCCTGGATGACCATGCACTGGGGTATCGTGATGAGCGGCAATAATTGACTTCCGCTCTTCACTTCCCTTAGTAACTACTCTTCTGCCTTCCTTATACCATACCCCGTTGATCTTTTTCAACTTGTGCGGGTCTACCCAAGGTTTGATAGTGTCTTCGTCTTGTTCGTCTTTGGTTGACCTCATTTCTTCTACCGTGATCGTTGCAATAGACTGATTTGGCATTCCTGTACGGTGTGTGTTGTTGGTTCGTATGAATATTTTGTCAGGTAACACCGTAACATTTTCATTGTCTTGTTCCCCGTGATCATAGTCGGGTCGTCTTGACAATGCATCTGCTCGTCCGTTTGCAGTCCCTTTTATGTGGTGAATCTCGAGGTCATATTCCGACAATTCGAGTACTTCCCTCGCAACCCGTCGACTGATCTTTTGTGGTTCTCTCCAATACCGTAGATTCATGTGATCCGAGAATACTTTAATTTTATGGGGTGATCCCGCTAGTAGAGGCCTCCAGTGCCGTAACGCTTTGACTATTGCTAGTAGTTCAAGGTCGTAAATGTCGTAATTTCGTTCTGCTGTATTGAGGGTTGCAGAGTAATAGCCTATTGGATGTCTCTTGCCGTCAGTTTTCTTTTGGAGTAGTACCGCTCCCACCGCGAAACCTGAAGCATCCACCTCCAACTCGAATTGGTCCGTCAATACTGGGTGTGCCAATACAGGTTCGCTTGTAACCCGTTCTTTCAATACTTCAAATGCGTGTTGTTCTGCTGAGTTCCATTGCCATTCTGTTGTTTTCTTCGTAAGATTGTTTAGTGGTTTGGCGATTGACGCAAATCCTCGTATGAATAGACGGTAAAAATTGCAAAAACCCAAGAAAGATCGTACGTCCTTCACCTTGGTTGGCGTTGGCCAATTTTTAATTCCCGCGATTTTTACGGGGTCCATGCGTGTTACCCCTTTTTCAAGGATTACCCCCAGGTAATCAAGAGACGTCGAGTGGAAAGTGCATTTCTCCGGTTTGAAAAACAGGTCGTACTTCGCAGCTACTGTTAGCACATCCCGAACTGCGTCGACATGGTCCGCGATGTTTGTTCGGGTAGCAATACCGATGTCGTCCATATAAACACGGATAGTAGTCCCTTTTGCGTCGTGTTTCGTGATCGTGTCCCGATATATGTGATTCATCATGGTTTGGAATGTGGCGGGAGAATTTGTCAATCCGAAGAACATCACCGTGGGTTCGAAAAGCCCATATGGCGTCTTAAACGCCGCTTTGTGTTCATCGCCCGCTTTGATGCGGATATTGTTATAACCCCACCGTACGTCGAGCTTAGTGTATATGTGTGCGCCACTAAGGTCTTTGATGAGGGTTTGAATCAATGGTAACGGATAATTGTTGCGGATGGTGAATTCGTTGATACGCCGATAATCCTGTACTGGGCGTAGTTTTCCGTCCTTCTTTTTGACAAAAAAGAATGGAGAAGCGTACTGCGATTTAGAGGGTCGGATATACCCTTTATTGAGCTGTTCCGTAATAAAGTCTCGCAACGGTTTGTCTTCCGATTGTGAGAGTTCGTATATGGAACAGTTGATGTGATCCGGAGTGTTGGTTTTGAATTCAATGGCATGATCCCATTCCCGCGCAGGGGGAAATCGGTGGGATTCTTCTTCACTGAAAACCTTTTCGAAGTCGCTATATTCTTCCGGTATTTGGGTTTCTTCTTTGGGTCCTGCCGCTATGGCTAGATCAGTGGCAGCTCCTTTGATAGAGCTATGCTCCCCTAATTTAGCGATAATATTGTTCTTTGCGACATCTGAGAGTAGTCGCGCTACTACATTGACATTGATCTTGGGATGGCATGACTTGATTACAATTGGTAGTGTGTTTTCGTCAATTGTGCCATGTTTCCAACTGAATTTTGGTTCGAAAGTGCTGAGCCATGGGTACCCAAGAAGGAGATCTTCCTTTCCGATATCTGCTAAGAGGAATCTCATTTTCCTGACAATTCCTTTTGTCAATATTTGTAGGTCAACAAAATGGGTAACTGATCCCTTTTTGTTTAACGTATCGTCGATGTTGAATAATTGTTTTGGGTTTGGCAATAGAGCCGCTCCCAACCCCATTCGTTTCACAAATCGTGGATTTATGAAATTGTCTGTTGCTCCAGAGTCTACTAGTGTTTTTATGTCGGCCTTGTTGCTGCTGGTTCGGATCGATACTGGAATTCGCATAGAACGGAAGCGAGTTATGTATACAGCATTACAACGTAGAGCCCTCACCCAGGCCGTCGGGTTTAGGCGTCCCCAAAATCCTTGTTCCCCATCAACTCCTGCATTGCCATGGCTTTAAACTCCTCGGTTTCATTGGCCGCCGTTCGCAGCCAATCATTTTTCCTTTCTTCTGTGGTGCGGTTATCAGCCACCATTTGAGCGATGTGGAGATCTTCTCCTGTCTCAGAGCGATCATCCACCACTTCCAGGCCCCTGGAATTGCTAAAGGGTCTAGGTGGGTTTCGTGGTTGACGTGGCTGGGAACAATTGCGACTGAGGTGTCCTTTCTTTTGACAATTGTAGCAAATTACTTCCCTGAGATCGGGAGGTTGCCTCCTTCGTAAAAATCCTTCACGAGGTTTGAAAGGTGGTTGCGAATTATTGAGATATGGCCTTGGCTGTGCCAATGCGTCTTCTGCGTGTGCTAGGCGTCCTCGGGCTCTAGCTCGATCAGCGGACGTGTCCATCGCATCTGGATGGCGTCTGAATTGTCTCCAATTTGTTTGAGGTGGTGGCGATGGTCGAGTTGTATTTTGTACTGATCAATTTTGTTTTTCAAATGGAGGTATTGACCTTGACGTTTAATGGCTGCTCTTTTCCAATCCTCATAATCTGTGGGATTGTCGTGAAGGTAAATGGTTTCTTGCAGTTTGTTTGGCAATCCATTTGCGAATAGATCAAGAACCATTGGTTGATCTATGTTGTAGCCAGCATATCTGACCAGTTGTTCGAATTTGGCCACGTACGCATCGATATCCCCTCTCTCCATTCGAATGCCCCTTCGTAATTCCGTTTGTGCCTTCTCTTCTTTGAGAGTGTCTGCATATTGTCTCATGAATGAGGAGTGAGTGTTGTACCACAACCAGTTGTCAAAGGGGTCTCGTCCGTTGACGTCAACTTGGACCCGTAGCCAAGCTACCATTGACCCTACCCATTCGGTTACGGCAGTACCCTGGATGTAGGTGAGGAATAACATAGCTTTTTGATAAGGATTGCGCATGATGGAATGGGTTGAGTTGATTCCTTCGTATAAGCTCCATTGCATGAGGAATTCCTCAGCCTTCTCTCGATCACCTGGAAGACCGCAGGTGGATTGCCACAGAATTTGTCATGTGCCGCCGGTACGGGTGCTTGTGCTGCTGGTACTTGTGCTGGCGGGTTTCCAGCAGGTGGTCCTGCTCCTCCTCCTCCACCTCCGCCATTACCTCCCCCATTTCCACCTCCACCACCACCTCCTCCCATAGGAGCGGGTGTTTGGTTTGCAGGGTCGACAAGGGCCCGAAAGGCAGTAACTGTTGGTGCTACAGGTGAGGTAGTGAGCGAATAAATTGGTTGTCCGGATGGACTTCCCGCGGTTGCTTGAGATTGGACATGAGAGGTAAGGGTCGCCATTGCTCCTAGACGTAGGGTTTCTGTTGCGATTGCTAGATTGACTCCTTTTGTGATGGAGAAGATAATCTTGCTCCAAGAGACGCGTTACTCTTTGTACTTGGTGACGGGGGTGGTGTATTTGATGTTGGTCTGTTGATTGGTTTTCCAACTCTTGTAGTTCCTCTTGTGTGAGCTCGTTGATGTAGATATCACAGCCTAGATCTGCTAAGGCTGGTCGAAAACCTTCCCACTCTCCGTGTGATTCTGTGATTTTGGACCAGCGAATTTCTACCCAAACGTATTGATTGTAGACAAACTCAACTGCGACAGATCGGTCGTCCTCTTGACTCTTGGCGTGGTATCCGGTAGTGCCTGTAGTGCTACTATACCGGTATTCTGTACTCTTGCGAAATCTTTGTGGTACGTTGTCAGCACCTCTGTGCTGGAACCAAAAGTCGTCACAGTTGTGACACCGTTCTCTGGTAGTTTCTGATGACGCCACGTTGAAGCTTGGTCTTAATGTAGCGTTATCACCTAACGCTGGTTCGACTTGAACTGGTCTGTGACGTGATACTCGAGTGTATGGATGAATGTTTGCAAGTCACGGGCAACTTAGCTAAGTTGCACTGCCACTAGGTCGTTCAATGGACACTAGGGTATCCCGAAGGATAAGCTTCAATCGACTGATTGGAAAGACGCAAAGAGAAGAGGAAGAGACGATGGTGATGATTCAAGAAGACCAAGCTGAAGAGCCTTGGTCTTGACAGTATCGTTTATATACAGTTACTCGCTGGCTTTAAAGCGCAGCTTCGAATCCAAACCCTAATACCGCTGTACTAGTAATGAGTAATAGTCCATTCTAATAATACCTGAAACACCGGCAAGCCCAAACACCGGCGACGCGTAAGTGTCCATGACTAATAACGGCTTACTATCGTAGTCATAACCAAGTAGTAAGCGTCCCGAACTCCGAGACCTCGTAAACATGATGACAAGTAATCCGCGCGATGTCAAACCGTGACATAATTGGTGCCATGAGTCACCGTCTCTTTGTAAGGTGTGAGAAGATCTGTGTGAAACACATCATGGATGCTCCACTGCGTGGGAAGTTCCAGTCTATAGTTAACAGGTGACATCACCTGGATGACTGTGAAGGGCCGTGCCGTCTGGGCGCAAGCTTCGTGGTTGGCTGGTTGGTGCGCAGGTGACGTCCCTCGAGCCACACCTTATCTCCCACCTGATACTTGGGTGTGTCACGATTTCTAATCCATGACTGTTGCGCCTTCTTCATTTGGCCTTGCGCTTGTTGTCTGATCTCCTTCAATTGTTTCAGTCTTGTCTCGACTCGTGGTATTGGTGACAGCTGATCTGTCCAGTCAGCGCGCGGGTGATATCCCATTAGTAATTTAAATGGCGATTCGCGTGTGGACTCGTTGGTCCAATTGTTGTGTGCGAATTCTGCCAGCGCTAGATACTCTGCCCAATTGTCCTGCCTCTCGTTGACCCAGAACCGGAGGTATTGCTCCAACCACTGGTTGTTGCGTTCTGACTGTCCGTCGGTGCGGGGGTGATAGGCCGTTGATATGTTTTGCTGTATCCCCAGGATTCGACACAATTCTCTTGTGAATTTTGATGCGAATCGGGGATCACGGTCGCTGATGATTTTTGAGGGTAGACCAAATCGTGCCACTACGTTTTTGGCGTATAGTACTGCTGTCTCTTCTCCCGATATTTCTTCAGTGCATGGTATGAATATAGATGCCTTGGAGCAATCGTGGTCAGTGATGGTCAGAATGGAATCATATCCCCTCGATTTGGGGAGTTTCGTGATAAAGTCCAGCGCCACGACTTCGAACGGCATTGCTTCCGGTCTTGGAAACAGTGGTTGCAACGGTGCCTTCGTTTTTTGTGTATTGACTTTGCATCGTTGGCAATCGGCACATCCTTTCACGTAGTCTGCTATATCGTTCTTCATTGTCGGCCACCAATATTGTCGCTCTACCAGCTGCGTCGTTCGATTTATTCCTGGATGTCCGTAAATTGGGGGATCATGATGGGTGCGAATTACTTCTCTGATTTCGTCTGGCCCCCCGTGACAACCATTCTTTGTCCTTGATACCACCACACTCCATCTGCCTTGATCAGTTTGTGTGGATCCACCCATTTGCGTATCCTTAGTTCGTCTTGTGGTCTTGTTGTCTTGATAGTTCGTACGAATAGTTTATTCGGCAACACCGTGACGTTCTCGTTGTCTTTTTCCCCTTGGTCATAGTCGGGACGTCTTGACAGGGCATCCGCTCTTCCATTGGCGGTTCCCTTTACGTGGTGTATTTCGAAGTTGTACTCGGCCAACTCCAAGACTTCTCTTGCTATTCTTCGGCTAATTTTCTGGGGATCTCGCCAGTATCGGAGGTTGAGATGGTCTGAGAATATGCGTACTTTGTGGGGCGATCCTGCGAGTAGATGCCTCCAATTTCGTAATGCTTTTACTATGGCCAGTAGCTCGAGGTTATATATATCGTAGTTGCGCTCGGCTGCGTTGAGCGTCGCCGAGTAATATCCCACTGGGTGTCGTTTTCCGTCTTGTTTCTTTTGTAGTAGCACTGCTCCTACCGCGAATCCAGATGCGTCGACTTCTAGGTCAAATTGTTGGTTTTGGTCCGCGTGCGCGAGGATGGGTTCCTCGGTAACTCTTCGTTTAAGCGTATCGAATGCTGTTTGTTGTCTTTTCTCCCATTCCCATGGTTCGTCTTTTCGCGTTAGTTCGTTCAATGGTTTAGCAATAGCGGCAAATCCTTTGATGAATTGCCTGTAGAAATTGCAAAACCCGAGAAAAGATCGTACGTCCTTTACCGATGATGGGGATTGCCAGTCGCGAACACCCGAAATTTTGACGGGATCCATACGTGTTACCCCCTCTTCAAGGATTACCCCCAGGTAATCAATACTGGAGCGTTAAAAGTACACTTTTCCGGTTTGAAGAAGAGATCGTGTTTTTGAGCGACTGCAAGAACGTCACAGACTGCTTCTTGGTGTTTTGTTCGAGCGTCTTGTTGTCGTTTTGTGGCTATGGCGATATCGTCCATATAGACTCGTATTGTCGTTCCTAAGGCTTCATGTTTTGCTATAGTAGGGCGGTAGATTTCGTTCATGAAACTCTGGAATGTAGCAGGTGAGTTGCACAGCCCAAAGTACATAACGGTTGGTTCGAAAAGTCCGCGGCGTGTTTTAAACGCTGCTTTGTGTTCGTCACCCTCTTTGATTCGTATGTTGTTATAGCCTTGTCTAACGTCCAGTTTACTGAATATTTGTGCCCCCCCAAGGTCTTTGATCAGGTCATTGATGAGGGGTAGTGGGTACTGGTTTCGTATTGTCCACTCGTTGATTTTTCGGTAGTCCTGAACAGGTCGTAGCTTTCCGTCCTTCTTTTTAATGAAGAAAAACGATGATGCGTACGGGGACTTCGATGGGCGAATGTATCCCTTTTCTATCTGTTCATCAATGAAGCCGTCCAACGCTTCATCTTCGACTCTTGTCATGGGTATACCTTGCAATCAATGGCTTCTGGGGCTCCCTTTTTGAATTCGATTGCGTGGTCGCAACTTCTTTTGGTGGGAACCTTTTTGACTCTTCTTCTCCGAATACCTTCGCGTATCGTTGGTACTCCTTTGGTATTGCGACCGTTTCTGTGTATTGTTTGGCATCGATTGCAAGTTCAACTGCTGATCGTCGTCCATATACTTGGTCATCTAGTTGGGTCACTATTTGTTCTTTATCTTCCGTGGTGAACATTCGTGATATTTTTATGTCGTCGTCCTCTTCCTTGAGCAATCTTGCCAGTACTGCTCTTCTGTCGTTTGGGTTAACTGATCGTAACACTATAGGGAGTTGTTTCTCATCTATAGTGGCATGGCGCCAACTGAACCTTGGTTCGTAGGTTGCGAGCCATGGATATCCCAGTAGTATATCTTCTTTTCCTATATCAGTGATGAGGAAGCGCATTTCTCTGTTTGTTCCTCCTGTTTCCACTTTGAGCGTCAGATAGTGTGTGATCTGTCCCGCTTTATTAGTGGTATCATCGATGTTGTAGATGTTTTTGGGCTTATCTAGTGCCCGTTGCCCTAACCCCATCCTTTTGACGAAATTTGGATGTATGAAGTTGTCAGTGGCACCGGAGTCCACTAATGCTTTGATGTCGGCCATGTTATAACTTGCGCGAATTGACACTGGTACTCTCATAGAACGGTAGCGCATAATGTACACAGAGTTACAACGTATTGCCCTCACCCAGGCCGCCGGGTTCAGGCGTTTCCAAAATCCTGTCCCATCAACTGTTGTAGGACCAGGTCTTTGACTTCTTCATCATCCCTGCGACTCCTCGTAACCATTCCGCCGCTTTCTCTTCTTTGTTTGTGGGACTCCTTCGGTAGCTTCTGTAGATCGTGTTGTGGTCACGGCGTCTGCGAGGTTGTCTGCAGTCGCGACTGATGTGTCCCATTTTCTGGCAGTTGTAGCACTGCGTTTGACTATGGTCTCGTTTGAACTGTCTCTGGATAAATCCCCCTCGTGGTGGGAATGGTGGTCTAGTGTTCCTGGGATGGTTGTTTATGATCTCCTCGCTCCTGCTAGCCGTCCTCGTACTCGGTCTGCTGATGTGTCCATTCGGTCATCATTGTGGAGTGGTGCGAGCAACTTAGCTAGTGCTCCTCCGGTCGCGCGTGCTGGTTTGAATGCATCGAGGTTTCCTCTAACCGTTTGCATGTGAATCCACTTCTGTTGCCTTTTAGGGCGGATTCCCTCCACTCTTCGTAGTTTCGAGGATCGTCATGTTGATACATGGTCTCGTATAGCGCTCTTGGCAATCCTTTCGTGAAATACTTGAGTGTTTGTTCGTTGTTAATGTTGTACCCTGCGTGTCGAACGAGTTGTTCGTATAGGGCAATGTAGTCGTCGATTTTGCCGTCTTTCATGTGTATTCCGGCGTCTAGTTGTGCTTGTGCTCGTTCCTTGCTAAGAACGTCACCGAATTGTCTCTGGAACGCGTTGAGTAGGTTTTCCCATAACCTATTGTCGAATTGACTGGTTCCTGTGGCCACCTCGTTTACAAGCCATCGGCTGGCGGACATAACCCATTGGTTAACCGCATTTCCTTGAATGTATGTTAGGAATAACATAGCTTTTTGGTACTTGTTTATCATAGCCGAGTGGTTTGCATTGACTCCTGCGTAGACCTCCCATTGGAGGATGAAAGCTTCGGCTTGCGACCTTTGTCCTGTGAATGTGGGTGGTGGGTTACCGATGAATTTGTCATTGCCTCCTTGCATGGCTACCGCAGGTCCTGTGAGTGGTGGTCCTCCTCCTGGTGGTCCTCCTATTGGTGGTCCTCCTCCCGGTGGTCCTCCTCCGGTGGTCCTCCTCCGGTGGTCCTCCTCCCGGTGGTCCTCCTCCCGGTGGTCCTCCTCCCGGTGGTCCTCCTCCCGGTGGTCCTCCTCCCGTGGTCCTCCTCCCGGTGGTCCTCCTCCCGGTGGTCCTCCTCCCGGGGTCCTCTTAATGGCGGGAAGGGCCTATTGTCTGGTGACGGTACTCGGTTGCGGTTGAGCCTGAATTCGTAGAACATGTTTGTTCCTTCAGGTTCGTTTGGCGCATCAGGGACATCTGGTCCCATAGCTCGATTGACGGCTTCCATATCTTCTGGCTGTAGTTGTTGGACATGACCCGTTTGCTCGTTAATAACGAGTCGGGGTGGTGAGACTTCTGTTTGAGTAGTCATGTAGCTGTATGGCATTCCCCTGATAGGTTCGGGAATATGCAACTCAGCTGTTTGCGCGGCTAGTGCGTCTACTTCTGGTGATTGTGCTACGGCTTCCGTAGGTTCGCCCTCGCTTTGCGGAGTTGGCGATCTTTCGCTAGTGTGGCTTGATGGAGTTGGAGTAACTGTTCGTAGTTGAAATTCTGTTCTAGGTGGCTCCGTGTCGAGGTTTGGTTGTTCTTCTTCTTGACCGTCTATGGGCCCTTGTTGACTGATTGGTCGTGCGTCGACCAATGGTATGTTGATGTTTAGGTCGTCTGCAGCTGGTCGTGTTGCTTCAAAATAGCTGTTAGTGTTGCTCCACCTAAGCTCGACCCAGCAACAGCGCTCTTTGTTGAATATTACTGGGTGGAAGCGTTGCGATGTGGCTGCTTCCGCGTAATATCCTGTGTTGTTTTCTTCGGACCTTCTGGTGTCCGGTACGTGTCGCCACCTTACTCGTCCTACAATGTATCGAGTGGGTGCGTCTCTTTGTCTTGATTCGATGCGATAGGGCACAAAGTCCCAGCCGTCTTTAGTTGTGAGAGTTGCCACGGCGTTCGTTTTTTTGAAAGGAGCTTGGATTTAATGTTACGTGCGATCCGCACGTGAGCCTGACTTAGGCAACGTAAGGTGAACGCGGTGACTTAGCAGCGAGTATACTCAAGCACTAAGGCTGAGTGACGTCTCAACGCACGAAGGCGGAGGTAGTACTTGAACTTGCTTCTTGGAACGCGGCCCCGAAGGACGAGAGAGAGAGAGAGAGAAATCGGCTTTAGATAACAAGACGAGAGTCGTACAAGAAATCCAAGCTATCGACTACAACAGTCGATAGCTTCCTTATAAGCTATTCGCGCGATCCGCCTTCGTCAGCGAGATCGCCACTACTACTAAGCTGCTGGTAATCGTCCACTAAGCCACTACTGCTAGGTAATCGTCCACTAAGCCAAACGCCACAACTACTACGACCCTTGGTAATCGTACAGCAAACATCAGTCATCGTATCGTACTAGTATCAGTAATCATCATAGTAAGAATGGAGGTCGAGCCACGACGTCATGCAATCACGTGCCTATACGTCCCATGACTTATGGGTTAGGTCAGATACATACCATGACCCGGGACGTAACAAGTGCCATCTGATTTCTATATGCTTCGATCTCTTATGGAACTGGGGGTTTCTCGCCATAGCTATTGAGCCATCATTATCCCCTTTTATAAGGGTTGGCTCAATTTGCTTTACACCCAATTCGTCATATAAGTTCCTTAACCAACACACTTTGTGTCCTGCTTCTGATAATGCTACATATTCTGCCTCTGTGGACAACAAAGCAATCGTTGTTTGCTTCTTCAATCTCCAGGTTATCGCTCCCCCTCCTGCAATGAAAGTATAACCTGATGTCGATTTCAGATCATCCATATTTGCATAGGCAGCGTCTGTAAATCCATAGAAGGAATTATTTCCCTTCTGTGGTATTTCTACAGACTTTTGGTACGTTATCCCATAATCTCTGGTGCCAGCGAGATATCTAAGTATTCGCTTTAAAGCACTTGTGTGTTGTAGTGTGGGATTTGCAGTGTAGGATGCAAGTCTATTTACCGCATACATTATGTCCAGTCTCATAGCATTCGCTAGAAACTGTAATTCTCCTAGCAGCCGTGCGTAAGAATTAGATCTATTTCCTCCCTCGTTTCCATCCGGGTTCAGCTCGAGTTTGATATTTGGATCCATTGGTGTTGCCACTGGATTTGAATATTCCATTCTCTCTCTCTTTAATATACTTTCCATATATTTCTTTTGGGAGATTGTAATCGTGCCATCCCCTTTAGTAATCTCTATTCCTACAATCTTCAAGGGTTCTCCTAGATCTGTTATTTCCCATTCTGAATGTAAGTCTTTTATTATCTTATCGTTCAGTTCGGCTGATGAAGCAAATGACAATAAGTCATCTACCCATACAGTTATTACTTCCAAATTCTTGCCGGCGCTACACTGAACATATGCACATGGATCGGTGCGTAATCGATTAAATCCATATTTCTTGAGTTTGGTGTCTAACTCTATATTCCACTCACGACCTGACTGTTTCAGGCCATAGAGGGTTTTTATCAATCGGCACACCCTATCCGTATTATCTTCATATCCTTCTGGTTGCCGCATGTAGACCTCTTCTTGTAAGGTTCCATTCAGGTAAGCCCCCTTTACGTCCATTTGGTGTATATAAAGGTCTTTTGAGACAGCTAACACTAATATTGCACACAGAGTCTCAAACCTGATTACGGGCACAAAAGTCTCTGTATAATCACACTCAGGTCTCTGTGAGCATCCTTTCACCACTAACCTTCCTTTATATCTCAGGAGGTCTCCATTTTTATTATATTTCTTGGTGAATACCCATTTATTCGTTATCGGAATGGCTTGAGCAGGTTTCTTTACTAATATCCAGGTCCCTTTTTCATCAAGCTGGTTTAGCTCTTCTCTTATCATGTGCTCCCACTCCGGCCACTCTGAGGACCTTTGTGCCTCTCTAAGGCTCTTAGGTTCGTCTCCCTCAGTTAAGGCTTCAGCATTCGCAGCTGATGTACTATTTTGCGCAACTATATTACTCTCGTTTGACTCTCGTTCTTCATCTGAGAAGGGATCATTTAGTCGATTGTAACGTTTCCACTGAACGTTGATCCAACTTGGATCCGATGGGTCTTCCTTGCTTCAACACTGAGCAAAGCGCACGGCTTCTGAACTCAGGGTACGACTTGTGAAGGGGAAACAACCAATAAGGTCCCCTAAGACCACCTAGCTTGAGGTATGTTTCAAGGTGGCAATGCCTAACGATTAAGTTGGCAACAAGAATAGTCACACTGGCCGATGACTCTGCTTCAAGACTGTCTTATAACCCTGAGAGTAATACAGGTGGATATCAAGACAACTAAGCTAACAAACTATAGCGCAGCTTGTATAGTATATATAGTACACAGATACAACCATAAAAGGTAAGAGTCCATCAAGCCATCAAGGCAACACATATAGTATGAGTAATACAACTCACACATCAATAAGCAATCTCTAAGCGACTCTCTAAGGCATCAATAAGCCATAAGTAAGCGTCCTCACCAATGAGTGACTGAGCACCTCCAACCAGTGAGTAAGCAACTGTGAGGCATCAATAAGCCCACCTCATCGCATAAGTAAGCAATCATCAAGCATGAGTAAGTGAACAGTAAGAAACTGTCATCCACAACTGTAATCAGCCATGCATCAGTAAGCAATGGCTCAGCGCTAACACAGGCACTCCTTGGACTAATCCATCTTGAACACTTTCCTGAAAGGGGATCAAACCTGGCCCGCTGGAGTACATCCCAACATCAAGCCACAGCCTGCTGGAACCGTCCAACATCAAGCTACTGATCTTACACCACACAATCGCTGTTTGTCGTCGTTGGTCATCTTCGGGACACAACTGTCTTCTGCCAAGTTCCACTGTGTAACGTCCCGGGTCATAGTAGGTATCTGACCTAACCCATAAGCGATGGGACGTGATCAAGGGGAGCTTACTGTTCGTCTCTGACTGATGCCTGTGGACTTACTCATTCATACGCT
Organism: Lactarius quietus; assembly: GCA_015025155.1. Classification (NCBI taxonomy): domain Eukaryota; kingdom Fungi; phylum Basidiomycota; class Agaricomycetes; order Russulales; family Russulaceae; genus Lactarius; species Lactarius quietus. Next base: position 65,912 of record WITN01000156.1, on the reverse strand, counting down.
GTTGATTACTGATAGTGTTACCAAGCTGACTGATGTTACTGACTGTACGATTACTGAGTAGTAGTAGTTGTGGCGTTCGTATTAGTGGACGATTATCCAGCAGGTAGTAGTAGTGGCGGTCTCGCTGACGAAGGCGGATCGCGCGATAGTGTTATAAGGAAGCTATCGACTGTTGTGGTCGATAGCTTTGATTTCTTGTACCTTCTCAGACTTGTTATCCAAAGCCGGGTTTCTACCTCATACTCTCTCGTCCCTTGGGACCGCGTGTTCAAAGTATCAACTCCGCCTTCGTGCGTTGAGGCGTCACTCAGCCTTTGTGCTTGAGTAGGATCACTGCTAAGTCACCGCGTTCACTCTACGTCGCCTAAGTCAGGCTCACGTGCTGCTCGCACGTAACATTAAATCAAAGCTCTTCAAACTCTTCGAACGCCGTGGCGACTCTCAATACGAAAGACGGTTGGGACTTTGTACCCTATCGTATCAACGCAAGAGAACGAGACGCACCCACTCGATACCTCGTAGGACGAGTAAGGTGGCGACACGTACCAGACACCAGAAGAACCGAAGAAAACAACACCGGATACTACGCGGAAGCGGCCACATCACAACGCTTCCACCCAGTAGTATTCAACAAAGAGCGCTGTTGCTGGATCGAACTTAGGTGGAGTAACACCAACAACTACTTCGAAGCAACACGACCAGCCGCCGACGACCTAAACATCAACATACCACTAGTTGACGCACGACCAACCAATCAACAAGGGCCCATAGACGGCCAAGAAGAAGAAGAGATACCAAACCTCGACACGGAACCACCCAGGACAGAATTTCAGCTGCGAACAACCAGTCCACCCCAGTCAAGCCACACCAGCGAAAGATCGCCAACCCCTCGAAGTGAAGGAGAACCGGAAGAAATCGCGGTACAATCACCAGAAGTAGACGCACTAGCCGCGCAAACAGCTGAGTTGCATATTCCCGAACCCATCAGAGGAATGCCATACAGCTACATGACTACCCAAACAGAAGTCTCACCACCCCGACTCGTCATTAACGAACAAACGGGTCATGTCCAACAACTGCAACCAGAAGATATGGAAGCCGTCAATCGAGCTATGGGACCAGACGTCCCTGACGCACCAAGCATCCCTGAAGGAACTGATATGTTCTACGAATTCAGGCTTAACCGTAACAGGGTACCGTCACCAGACAATAGACCCTTCCCACCACTAAGAAGACCACCGGGAGGAGGACCACCAGGAGGAGGACCACCGGGAAGAGGACCACCAGGAGGAGGACCACCAGGAGGAGGACCACCAGGAGGAGGACCACCAGGAGGAGGACCACCCCTTGCAGGACCCGCAGTGGCCATGCAAGGAGGAAACGACAAATTTATCGGTAACCCGCCACCCACATTCACAGGACAAAGGTCGCAAGCGGAAGCTTTCATCCTCCAATGGGAGGTCTACGCAGGAGTCAATGCAAACCACTCGGCCATGATAAACAAATACCAAAAAGCTATGTTATTCCTAACATACATTCAGGGAAACGCGGTTAACCAATGGGTTATGTCCGCCAGCCGATGGCTCGTAAACGAAGTAGCAACGGGGACCAGTCAATTCGACAATAGGTTATGGGAGAACCTACTCAACGCATTCCAAAGACAATTCGGCGACGTTCTTAGCAAAGAACGAGCGCAAGCACAACTGGATGCTGGAATACACATGAAGGACGGCAAGATCGACGACTATATTGCCCTATACGAACAACTTGTTCGACATGCGGGGTACAACATCAACAACGAGCAAACGCTCAAATATTTCACAAAGGGACTACCAAGAGCGCTATACGAGACCATGTACCAACATGACGACCCTCGAAACTACGAAGAATGGAGGGAATCCGCCCTAAAAAGGCAGCAGAAGTGGATTCACATGCAGACGGTCAGGGGAAACCTTGACGCATTCAAACCAGGACGCGCAACAGGAGGAGCATTAGCTAAGTTGCTCGCACCACTGCAGAATGATGACCGAATGGATACATCAGCAGATTGAGTACGAGGACGACTAGCGGGGGCCGAAGAAATCATAGCAAATCACCCAAGGAACACCAAACCACCGTTCCCACCACGAGGGGGATTCATACAGCGACAATTCAAACGAGACCACAGTCAAACGCAGTGTTACAACTGCCAGAAGATGGGTCACATTAGCCGCGACTGCAGGCAGCCTCGCAGACGCCGCGATACACAAGTACGCACTACAGAAACTGCGGCAGAAACTACGCGTACCAAAGAAGAAAGAGCGGCGGAATGGCTACGAGGAGTAGCAGGAGACGATGAAGAGGTCAAGGACCTGGTCCTACAACAATTGATGGGACAGGATTTTGGAAGCGCCTGAACCCGGCGGCCTGGGTGAGGGCAATACGTTGTAACTCTGTGTACATTATGCGCTACCGTTCTATGAGAGTACCAGTGTCTATTCGCGCAAGTTACAACATGGCCGATATCAAAGCGTTGGTGGACTCAGGAGCCACCGACAACTTCATTCATCCGCAATTCGTCAAAAGAATGGGGTTAGGACAACGGGCACTAGATAAGCCCAAAAATATCTACAACATAGACGATACCACTAATAAAGCGGGACAGATCACACACTATCTGACGCTTAACGTGGAAACCGGAGGGACAAAAAAGGAAATGCGCTTCCTCATCACCGACATAGGGAAGGAAGACATACTGCTGGGATATCCATGGCTCGCAACATACGAACCAAGGTTCAGTTGGCGCCACGCCACTATAGATGAGAAGCAACTCCCTATAGTGTTACGAACCGTTAACCCAAATGACAGGAAAGCAGTACTGGCAAGGCTGCTAACAGAAGAGGAAAACGACACAAGAGTATCGCGAATGTTCACGACAGAAGCAAAAGAACAAATCGTAGCGACTCTAGAAGACCAAGTATATGGACGAAGATCGGCAGTGGAACTTGCGGTAGATGCCAAGCAATATACCGCAGAAGTCAAAATACCAGCAGAATACCAACACTTCGCAAAGGTATTTAGTGAAGAAGAATCGAAACGGTTTCCTCCAAAGAGGAGCTGTGATCACGCAATTGAGTTCAAGAAAGGAGTGCCCGACGTAGTAGACTGCAAAGTCTATCCAATGACAAAGACGGAAGACGAGGCGCTAGACAATTTCATAGACGAGCAAATGGAAAAGGGATACATCCGTCCCTCGAAATCCCCGTACGCATCATCATTCTTCTTTATCAAAAAGAAGGACGGGAAGCTACGACCCGTACAGGACTATCGACGAATCAACGAGTGGACAATACGAAACCAGTATCCACTTCCACTCATTGACGATCTCATCAGAGACCTTGGCGGAGCACAAATATTTAGCAAGCTCGATGTTCGCCAAGGATATAACAACATCCGAATCAAGGAAGGAGATGAACATAAAGCCGCGTTTAAAACACGACGCGGACTTTTTGAACCAACTGTCATGTACTTTGGGCTGTGCAACTCGCCAGCAACATTCCAAAGCTTCATGAACGAGATATACCAACCAACGATAGCAAAACATGAACCCAACGGAACGATCATTCGGGTCTACATGGACGATATCGCCATAGCCACAAAACGACAAGAAAACACACTCGAACAACACCAGAAAGCGGTGTGCGATGTCCTAGAAGTTGCTCAAAAACACGACCTCTTCTTCAAACCAGAGAAATGCGTATTCAACGCGGCCAGTATCGATTACCTGGGGGTAATCCTTGAAGAGGGGGTAACACGCATGGACCCTATCAAAATTTCGGGTGTTCGCGACTGGACATCCCCCACATCAGTGAAGGACGTACGTTCCTTCTTAGGGTTCTGCAACTTTTACAGGCAATTCATCAAAGGATTCGCAAATATTGCCAAACCGCTAAATGAACTAACGCGCAAGGATGAACCATGGCAGTGGACAGCAAGACATCAAACAGCGTTCGATACGCTCAAACGACGAGTCACAACAGAACCTATATTGGCACATGCGAACCAAAAACAACAATTCGATCTAGAAGTGGATGCATCAGGATTCGCTGTAGGAGCAGTGCTACTACAAAAGAAATCGGATGGAAAACGACACCCCGTGGGGTACTACTCAGCAACACTCAACGCTGCCGAGCGAAACTACGATATATACAACCTGGAGTTGTTGGCCATCGTAAAAGCATTGAGGAACTGGAGACACTTACTGGCAGGATCTACACACAAAGTACGCATCTTTTCGGACCATCTCAACCTGCGCTACTGGCGAGATCCTCAGAAAATCAGCCAACGAATCGCTCGAGAAGTACTGGAGCTAGCAGAGTACAACTTCGAGATACACCATGTCAAAGGAACGGCAAACGGAAGAGCTGACGCACTATCACGACGAACCGATTACGACCAAGGAGAAAAGGACAACGAGAATGTCACAGTCCTACCGGACAAACTGTTCGTGCGAACAATCAACACGCAATCAAAACAAGACGAACAAAGAATACGCAAATGGGTTGACCCCCACAAACTAACCAAAGCAGACGGAATATGGTGGTACCAAGGACAAAGACGGGTCGTCACAGGAACACCAGAGGAAATTAGAGAAGTAATTGCCACACATCATGATCCACCCGTTCATGGACACCCAGGAATCAACCGAACGACCCAAATAGTGGAACGCCACTACTGGTGGCCCACGATGAGACAAGATATCGCTGAATATGTGCGAGGATGTGCGGAGTGCCAGCGATGCAAGGTCAATACACAAAGGACGAAGGCGCCGTTGCAACCAATATTCCCAAAACCAGAAGCAACACCGTTCGAAGTGGTAGCGCTCGACTTCATTACCAAACTCCCGAAGTCCAGGGATTACGACTCCATACTAACAATCACTGACCACGACTGCTCAAAAGCGTCCATATTCATACCATGCAAAGAGGAGATATCGGGTGAAGAGACAGCCGCGCTATACGCCAAACATGTGGTCGCACGATTTGGCCTACCAACAAAACTGATTAGCGACCGAGATCCCCGGTTCGCATCAAAGTTCACAAGAGAACTATGTCGAATACTGGGGATACAGCAGAATATTTCAACCGCCTACCATCCACGAACGGACGGACAATCGGAGCGAACCAATCAATGGCTGGAACAATACCTCCGACTCTGGGCCAACGAAAGGCAGAACAATTGGGCCGACCATCTAGCATTAGCTGAGTTCGCACATAATAATTGGATAAACGAATCCACACGCGAGACTCCATTCAGGTTGCTAATGGGATACCATCCACATACTAATTGGACGGATAAGAAATCACCCATACCACAGGTCACGGCCAGACTAGAACAATTGAAGGAGATAAGAAATCAGGCACAGGGGCAAATGCGCCGAGCGCAACAGTCATGGATCAAACATCGTGACACCCCCAAGTATCAGCTGGGAGATAAGGTGTGGCTAGAAGGACGCCACTTACGAACCAACCAGCCAACCACAAAGCTTGCGCCCCGGAGACATGGACCGTTCGAGATCATCCAGGTGATGTCCCCTGTCAACTATCGACTCAAACTTCCCATGCAGTGGAGCATCCATGATGTGTTTCACATAGATCTTCTCACGCCTTACAAAGAAACGCTGATTCACGGCGCAAACTATCAGCGCCCACCACCCGAATTGGTAGAGGACGTGGAAGAATACGAAGTCGAAAAAGTACTAGACTCGAGAAGACAAGGAAGGGGGCGTAAGCTCCAATATCTCATCAAATGGAAGGGCTACCCCGACTCGGATAATCAATGGGTCCCGTGGAACGATGTCCACGCGGAGGAGGAGATAAGGAAGTTCAAGCAGTCCAATCCAAGTGCCGAAACTCACATAAAAGCAGCGACTATTGGAAAAACGAAAACATTGTCCCCCACTACAATGGCCAATGTCCCACTCACCACCATCACCATTGACTTCCCTCCCGTCAACACCCTCACCACGTATGACAACAACAACAACGTGGATGACCCATTCTGCTCCGCTGTTGAACACGTCAGAGCGGCAGCAGAACAAGACCGAGCCGAACAAGAAGCGCGAGACCTGGCCGAGGCTCGCAGGCGATTTCCCACACCCGCAAGCGGACGAGTGGAGGAGGATGAGGAAGGATTACGGGCTGTTGAAGGAGGTGATGACCTCCTGGCGGTTGGACCAAGTAACGAAGATGACGCCGCAGGAGAGACGGATGAGGATACGGACGTTGACACGGCAAGTTTCGTACAGCCCTCCACCGCCTTCACATCAGTCACCGCCGTCGATCAGTACAGCGACGATGGATCCACCGACGGATCCTATCACGACGCCAACGTCGTCTGTACTCGATGCGACAACCCCATCGACTACTGCCACTGCGCACCGATGCGCGTACCGCCCCGAGTCCAAGAAGAAGACAGCAACACTACCGAAGAAGCCATGGATGACGAAGAACGAGCACCACCAATTGCTGTCGTCTATGGACCGACTGCGGAGGAAGGATACGCCGCTATGGGACGGCTCCCGTCATACGCCGAGGCTCGAGACCCATCACCCGTCAATACGCGCCGAACGCATGCGCCGTGGCGCCCTATCCGTGCCCTATCGCCTACCCCCCAAGGCTTCGTCCTCAACAACGGGATGAACTGGGTACCGATGGTCATCGAACACGAGGGGCGGCGTATCCCTGCCAGATACGTACGGGTAAGGATGCAGGATAACCCGGAGGCGTTCGGAACGATGGGGAGGGGCGAACCGATCTATCGCGGAGACATACACGCCGAGCCGTGTCGAGACATGGGACCCCCAGCTGAGTACACCCGCGAAGAACTGCTATACCTTCGCGCTGACTTCCGGGGACGACGCCAGGTAGATGAAGCCCTCGCGAGGCTGGGAGATATCTCCCTTGCCGCCGAAGTGAGGCGCTACCGCTCGTCCCAGGAGGTCATCAAGGAGCTGGAGGTCGCTATCAAGCGGCTCGAAGATGACATCTTCGTCCATGTCGATTGCGCACGACACTCCGCACGGAGGTTGGGGAGAGCACACGCCCTCGTAAGGATACGAGATGAGCATGAGACTGACGTCGGACTCACCACAGTACCTAATTGGGTGGTGGAGCGAGGGCGCTCACCCTTGTGAAGGGGGTGATGTAACGTCCCGGGTCATAGTAGGTATCTGACCTAACCCATAAGCGATGGGACGTGATCAAGGGGAGCTTACTGTTCGTCTCTGACTGATGCCTGTGGACTTACTCATTCATACGCTGTTGATTACTGATAGTGTTACCAAGCTGACTGATGTTACTGACTGTACGATTACTGAGTAGTAGTAGTTGTGGCGTTCGTATTAGTGGACGATTATCCAGCAGGTAGTAGTAGTGGCGGTCTCGCTGACGAAGGCGGATCGCGCGATAGTGTTATAAGGAAGCTATCGACTGTTGTGGTCGATAGCTTTGATTTCTTGTACCTTCTCAGACTTGTTATCCAAAGCCGGGTTTCTACCTCATACTCTCTCGTCCCTTGGGACCGCGTGTTCAAAGTATCAACTCCGCCTTCGTGCGTTGAGGCGTCACTCAGCCTTTGTGCTTGAGTAGGATCACTGCTAAGTCACCGCGTTCACTCTACGTCGCCTAAGTCAGGCTCACGTGCTGCTCGCACGTAACACACTGGCTACCTTCGCGTTGGAGTCCCCTGACTTATGGGTTAGGTCAGATATGTACTGTGACCTGGGACTGTTCTTCCATCCTACAAGTCCCGTGACTTATCAATTAGGTCAGCTCCATGACCTGGGACTGTCCTTCCCACAAGTCCCCTGACTTATACTTTAGACCAGCTTCATGGTCTGGGACTATATCACATGACCATGTCACGTGACCCTCATTCGTCCTGTGAGAACCTTCCTGCCAGCATCTGGGGATATGCTGCGAGTAACCATGTTACTCACAAGCTGGCGGACCCTGTACGCCTCTTCTTCTGAGAGGTAGCTTTCGTCTTCTGCCTGTACAAGTGCGCGTACAGCTGCTTCTTCCTTGATGTCTTCTTGTGCATGTGATTCCCAGGTATGCGCCTCTGGATAATCATGGCAATTCTTCCAATGTTCGTGTAGACACTTGCATTGCTTGCTGGCAGGTTGAGCGGATCGTAACATTGATGGTAATCTATGCGCTTTCCCCTTGTTTTCCTAGGGACGTCTAAGTCTGTCAACTCATCTCCTTCTGGCAGTTTCCTCTTCAAGCTATCGCATGGTTCGCTCCAGACCTTTCTTTGATCTGATTGCAGCATGCTCCCCCTCGACTCCCCCTCACGCAGCATATCGGGTGCATCCACGATTTCCTCTGGAGGGGTGCCTTTTTGAGGAGATAGGAAATGATAGTTCCTCAAGGTGAGTATTTTTCTGGTTTCCGTGCTATAATATTTTACAGCCTTCGGGCTGTCTTTGAATCTGACGTAGATTCGGGGTTTTGACTTAGACAGCATTTTGCGCGGTTGTTTTTGTCCTTGTAGAAAGGATCCATATGGGTATACCAAACTCTCGGAGGTGAGTAACTTCTGGTTTTTTATTAAACCACACCTCATAAGGTGTCGCATCCTCTAGAGTTTTAGTATATGCCCTATTCCTTATGTATGCTGCGTGAGCAATTGCATGATCCCATAAGAACTCTGTTACATTCTGTCCTCGCATCATAGTGTGAGATATGTCAGCTAACATCCTGTTCATTCTTTCTGCTACCCCATTCTGCGGAGACGAGTATGGTGCAGTTATTTCCATATCAATTCCTTCACTATGGCACCATGCTTGGAGGGGTTCATTTATGAACTCTCTTCCTCGATCTATTTTGATTGCTTTTGGGTTATGTTCATGTGTTTTGAGGTAAGTTAGATATTCTTTTACTTTACTAGCTACCTCGTCTTTTTTCTTTAGGAAATTTACTGTGATGTATTGTGCAGTGTCATCAACAAAGAGGATGAAGTATTGGTATCCCCCTATGGATACTACTTCATACTTGCCCCACACATCAATATGCATCAACTCCCCCGGAGTTGTACTGCATTTTGCAATTGGTTTGTGAGGTCTCTTTGCTAACTTTGCTTCAGTACATGCTATGCAATCTGGTTTGGTACTGCATATGTCCACATCAAACCCTTGTACAAGTCGTTTGTCAAACAAGGTTTGTAATCCTTCATATCTGACATGTCCATAACGTTTATGCCATGTCTCCCAATTTGGTACGCTTGTCATCTTCTCTATACAGAGAGTTTCACTTGGTATGTCTATCTCCACTCTTTCTCGGAGTTTAACATCCATCTTATATAGATTATTTCTTATCTTTCTACCTTCAGCTATTGGACGTCCGTTACTAGCTAAAAGCTGTAACTTTCCATCCCCGCCTATATATTGCCGGCCATTAGTCTCCCAACGACCTAACGATAACAAATTGTTTCTATTGTTGGGGATGTTTAAGACTCTTTCTAGTCTTATAAGGTATTTCCATCTCTCACACATCGAGATTAATTCAACTGCACCACTTCCTTGTACAGTAGTATTGATGTTTCCTACACCCGCCACAGTTGTACTGTGTGTCGGGTTGTAGTTGATCAGTGCATCTCTTTTATTTGTAATATGAGACGTTGATCCACTGTCCGCTAACCAATCACTCTGCAAGAGGGAAAGTTCCTTTCCATTCACATCGCTAGAAACATATTTGTCAACTTCAAAACTTCCTTCAACTTTTTCAACATCAATCAACATCTCCTCCACGCCATATGATACAAGTTCACCATCCAGCTCGGTAATCTCGATATTGTTTTCTGCTTCTTTTTCCATGGTGGCTTCATACTGTTCTATCATTTTGTGAGTCTCTTCTTTCCTCTGTCGTTTTATTTGCCGTCCTTTGTTGAGGTCACCTCCTTCAGGCTTCCTCTTTTGTCCCTTGCACCAACAGTGTGCAGTGGGGTGACCAAATTGGCCACACTCATCACACCTTTGTGCGCCGAGATAACGACATTCAGCAGTGTTATGGTTATGTCGCCCGCATTGGCGACAAAACATACGCTGATTTTGATTCTGGCTCAAACCTTGTAAGTTCTTCATTTTGCCAGAAGATGTACTAATTTGTTACGATTTGGTTGTGGACTTGTCATTGTGGATCACTAATGTACGATTACTATGGATGACTGATGATGACAAGTCGCTCATCAGTTGCATGACTCATCGATTAACAATCATGAGTCATTACTTACGAATTCCTAGGATGACTGTAGTAGGTTTTGGTCAGGATGTGTCAGCATGTATAGTTATGTAAGCAAAAGCGGTCATGTAGTAGTTTGGTACTTAAGGAGCTGCAGAATGGTTTGTATTCTGCAGCTTGGACTTCTTGTTACTTCCTCGACTCAATTGTATCCAAGGCTCTATTCTCTGCTCCACGTTTCGGGCATACAGCCCTTGTCTAAACCACTTCAACGCAACACTTAGGCCTTTGTGCCTGAATACTCCAAGCTCCGCCTTCATGCGTTGAGATAAGATCCACACGGATCACAAGACTCCACCTTCGTGTGTTGAGACGTTACTCAGCCTTCGCGCTTGAGTCCAAGCACTTGCTAAGTCACCGTGTTCACCCTACGTTGCCTAAGTCAGGCTCACGTGCAACTTGCACGCTACATAATTCTTTTAATTAGATTTTGTTGTGTTTTTACCGCTTGGTTCGTACTCTCTATCCGGGCACGTCCCAAACGATGGGAATACTCTTCTTTGAGGATTCCTATAAATTCTTGTGAGGACATCAGTTTCTTTGTATCCTTCTCTACTTCACCCTTCATTCCTCCTACGAAGGGTTCCGTAAAAGTATCCCAACTAGATGGAAGTGAGGATGATATGATGATTTTGAAGTACAAATCTGGAAGTTTAAAATTATCATCACTCATGAGATTAATTCACTCCCAGTACTTCTTCAATATAGTAAGATGTTTACTTATATTCGTTTCCTCATCTGCTGTAGCATGTAATAGGTTAAAATATAAGCAATTGCCGTGTGATGGCTTTTGGCTTCATGAATGGCTTCCAAAATCCAAATTGATCTACATACGACGAGCGGTAGTACATGTATCGATATGTACCATCTTGGTCGTCGTTATGTTGTTTATCGTGATAAATTGGGCACGACTATCATCGAAATCCCATCTCTTTGCTGCAAGAGGTTCATCGGGACGTTTGATAGTACCTTCAGCATGACCTTCAAGACCACATAAGCAGAGGGCGAGTTTCATTCGCTCCTTCCAAATGGTCCAATTGTTTTCATCTAACGGTTCACTCAATTTGATTGTGTTAGAACTTTCCATGGCTGGGATATCCGGGGCATTATTCATGTCCCTTCCAGTCTCATTAGAAGGTCCCATTTGCTCGTCGTTGTCTGGCATAATGATAGGGGTTTTTTTGGATTTGGTAGATCTGATCGCTTGTTTTCTGATTCTGGTCACTCTGGCCTGCTAGTTAATTAGGCCAGGGCCCATAACCTGTTGTTATGGGATGTAGCAGAATGTAATATGAAGGGGCACTACGGCATAGGCAGTAGTATGCAATCAGGGGAGATGGCCCCTTATTCCAGTGGCTGAAGATCTAACTACGGACATGTGTACTTGTATTTACTTAGATCCAATCTCATATCACCTGTGACTGATCTCGTCACTCGCATGTCTTCCAACACTAAGTAATCCAGAATGAGGCTTAATGTGGCCTGGTTCACCCATGCCACAGAGTGAACGACGATAGAACCTAATTATGTGGCACTTGCTAGTAGTGTCCCGTCCGCCGTCTCGGTGGAGAACTGTGTGATCGCCACAGGGGCCGGCAGGCGGGCCGTTCGCAGTGTATATTTTTGGAACCGTGTTCGCAGGTTTTTGTGTCAACGGAAACTTGAATACCAAGAGAAACTAAGGGAAAGTATACCTAAGGTACACCTCGTCCTACTAGGACAATATACAGTTTACCTATGGTAAAGCGCAACAACATGACGAACCTTCAAGAATACAGCATTGGTTGCGAGAACAGTGATCGACATGCTGCGGTTTTACAGTGCGGTTTTACAGGATATAGAGGAAGCGGAGGAAGGACGAACTGAACGAGGAGGCATGAGAGAAAAGCGGGGAATGTTAAGATAAACGCGACATCACAGCCCCAGATCTCCCTTCTGAACAATGAAGCCCAGCCTTACCCAAGCTACGACAGAACACGACCAGAAGTCCCCTACTCGTAGAGATTCAGTGCTTCTCTCAGTAAAGCTTCAGCCTCCGCAAACCGAGGGACTACCTTGCACTCGAAAGGCACGGGGTACCTGTTGTTAACGCTTTAGGGAAAGCCCGTGGATAAGCAAGCAAAAACACGCACGCCCCGATGCCATGGTGAACAACGGTATGCACATCCAATTCATTCTGCGCGTCCTTAGGACGCTCGAAACGCATTGCCCAGAGAATCGTCGCAAAGTCGATCGCGAGTGTCCCTTCCGCAACGTGCCTCCCGGTGCATATACGTCGCCCATACCCAAACGACACGTGTCCCTCCTCGCGGCCGTTCATCAGCACCTTGACTTGGCCCTCCTCATCCAGATACCTAGCTGGATTAAACTGCGCAGGGTCGCTTCCAAACACGGCCGGATCAAAATTGATCACGCGCATATTCGGAAGGATGATCGTGCCCTTGGGGATGAACATGCCTTCATACCAGTCGTCCACGGACGAGGCATGCGGTACGCCGAACGGCATTGACGGCGACCAGCGCAGGGCTTCTTTGACCATCGCACGGATATAGGGGAGAGAGGGGAGGTCTGCGAAGGTCGGTGGACGAGCGAAGCCTACGACTTCATCAAGTTCGGCGTGGGCCCGAACTTGGACCTCGGGGTGAGCGAGCAGAGCGAGGAGCCACCAGTGGAGCGTCGTAGACGTTGTCTCTCCACCCGCGCAACTACATCATGTGAGACCTTTAGATCTTCAGCGACACGTGTCAAGGGACGTACGCCATGGCGCCGACAAGCCAGGCCTGCTCACGTCCCGAGAGATGATATTTATCCTGATTCTTTATCAACGTAGCACCGAAACTCGGTCGGTCAATGCCTTTGGCCTGGGGTTGGTATCAGTAATCTATTTCATTGGGGAACACCACAACGAGCGCGCACCAAGTCGTCGGCCACATTGTTGAGAAGACGTTCATACCTCAGCGTGTCCTTGATGAACCAGTTCTGTGCATCCCGTTTCCACTTGGCGAACCTGCGTGTCCACGATAAGAGGAGCCCAGAATAAGTGACGTGACAACATACCTACTCGGAATATATCTCATCCATGGAAAATACTCAACCAGACGGTTTCCAGGCTGCATCTCGTGTAACACGCGCTGCACATGGTCTGCGATTCCGACGACAACTGGGTCGTCCTCGGATTCTACGGGTGGTCGATTGTAAATGATGGATAGCACAACGGACCAGGCGTGTCGTTGGAAATGCTTTTTCATCGGAGGGGTCTTCATCAGCGCAAGCGCCAATATCATTGCTTCACGACTCTGGATGGGATAGAAGTCTTGGATGACCGATTTAGAGAAGCCTTCCACTGCAGGACGTCGGAAGCGACGCCATCTATGGGGTATGAGCGCGGAAATCAGACAGAGTGTCGAATGACACACAGTTCGCCGTATCCCGTGAAGACAAATGTGAGGTTCTCGGTGAGAAATTCGCTCAAGGAGATGTATTTCGGTCGATCCGAATATATGCTCGATCGCTTCTCAAGCAAATCGACGGCAACGCGCTGGCTGTTGATAACAAGGATGCCCTTCCCAAAGACGCTTATGTACATTATTTCACCTAAATGGTAGGTGAGCACATTGCTGGGGGAATCAGAGGTCTGGAGTGGTACCATATTCGTCTTTTCGCTGTGGTGACGACAACCAACCTTGATCTGCGGCATGAGGAATGTCGCCAATGAGAGGCAGCCCTTTGGGACCTGGTGGAAGATTACGGAAGGCTCTCTGATCAAGCCGGGTTACGAGCCATAGGACAAAGCCAATGAAGGGAAATGCAAGAAGGGGGTGGGCCATGCGGTCGCTGCTAGGTTGTGCTAGCCCCACGTATCAGAGGAAGAACAGGGGTCTCTGGAGCGACCGTACGAACAATGGTGGTGTCAAAATGAGCCACGATTATGCGTAATGTGTGCGCACTTATTACTGTAGTCGCCACCAGGGACATGATCTCTTCTAAATGGTCCAAGTCATGGAAATCGGCGAGGAAACAAGGGGTGAGCGCCAAACGGGGCCCGCTGGCAATCAACGAGCGCCGGAGCTTACTGTAAGGTACTGTACTCCGGCTTAGACGGTGCAAGGATGTCTGCCAGCGAGTTCTGTATTGTACCGAAACACGTAGAATAAACCCATTTTAGAATCGCTTCGCGTGCCACAGATGGGTAGAGTACAGCCGTGCGATTGTTGATCAAAGTTGGCCTCAACTCAACCCACTATGTTTGGGCTGCGTACGGCACGGGCCGCGCCGCGCGGCAGTTCGCCGCGGGGTCATACAAGTTGAGGTTATATCACAAACTTGAAAATGCCAGCGGTGTTGTCACAGCCTTCGACTTGACTTGACTAGTCGACGGCAATACTCTGCGTCCCGGGCTAAGATCATGGGTCGTCAAGACCACCGTCGGCGATGCTAGTGAGCTGTTTCGTGACTTTACGTTGATTGACTGTCGCCGAAATTAGCGCTTCAGCTTCAGACGCGGGCCGCGGCGAGGTTGAGCTTGAGCTTGAACCGTTCGCCACCTTACTGCTGACTCGGAGGTGTCCATCTTCGACATGATAATGTCGGTCGCGACGCTATAAATACTCTACATGCCAGCTGGTCTTTCTACATCTCAGACCTGTGTTCAAGTTTCCTCACTGCCCTCCCAAGGGAATTGACCATCTTCTTGTGTCGTAGACACCATCTTGATGGACACCCTGTAGTCATGCGCTACTACCTATTCTCCGTGCTCTTTGTCCTTGCCACTGGGTTCCTTGCATCTCTCACGACACCCGTCGCACTAGATTGGGACATCATGAAGATGAAACATGCATGGAACTCTATTCCGATGAACTGGGAAAGCCTAGGGCCCCCGCCTGTTGGCACAACGATGAACCTAAACATTTTTCTCAAGCCTGACCAAGAAAATGCCTTGATTGATGCGCTGTACGAAGTCAGCAACCCTGAGCATCCAAAGTGCGTCCTGTCCTCTTCTCTGCGCGCGTATCTACTGACCTCCGTCGCTTCTCCGTTTTCAGATATGGCGCGCACCTAACAAAGGAGCAAGTCGCTGACCTTCTCGCGCCACACCCAGACACACTCCAGCTCGTGAGCTTGTGGCTGGAGCACCGCGGCGTATTCTCCTCCATCTCAACGACACTGGGTGGTAGCTGGCTGACCCTCACAGGTGTTCCAGTGTCCCAAGCAAACGATCTCCTCGGTGCATCATTCCAGCTCTACAAGCATACTGAAACGAACGACGTCGTTCTACGCACGATTAGTTATGCACTCCCCGCAGTGTTGCACGCACACGTGGACACTGTCGTCCCGACAACGTACTTCGGCTCTCCTCGCGTGCAGATGAAGACACCGCGGGTGGAACGCGGCGACACCGCGGCGATGACGACAAAGGCAGAAATTGAGAAGCCTGCGACGTTGCTGTCGAGGAACGACGGTGATATCTTTCCGTCGGTCCTGCGCTCGCTGTACAAAACGGAGACATACATACCCGCCGCGGCGGGTCGGAACGTACTGGGGACCGTGGGATACGGCGGGGGCACGGGTCCGAGTCTGATGGATCTAAGGATATTCATGAACATATTTCGCGCCGAGGGCGTTGATGCAACCTTAACCGTCGTGCAGCTCAACGGCGGCACGTACGATCCGAGTAACCCTGACATCGAGGCGGACGTCAACATCGAGTACGCCTCAGCGATGACGTATCCAACCCCTAACATATACTACAGCGTCGGCGAATACTTGGAAGACGGGTACATCGCCTGGCTCCGCGATGTGCTCAACCAGTTGATCGTCCCACAGACGGTCGTCACGACGTACGGTTCCAACGAGAATATCGTCCCTTTTGATCATGCAGCAAGGATCTGTAATCTCTTCGCGGCGCTCGGCGCGCGTGGAGTGAGTGTCCTCTTTGCGAGCGGTAACTCAGGAGTCGGCCCAGAGGACTGCAGAGTAACGGACAACTTCGGAAATGTCCACATCGAGTTCACCCCTGTGTTTCCTGCATCCTGTATGTGTAGCACTCTTCCCACCGCTTGCTACAAGCACCCCACAACCGTACATCCAAGTAACTCACCACATAACCGCGGCCGCACATTCACAGGTCCCTATCTCACTGCTGTTAGCGGAACGATGAACAAAGACCCCGAGATTGCAGCACCTTTCTCCGGTGGTGGCTTCTCGAACTACTTTCGGCGCGAGCCCTACCAGGAAAGCGCCGTGCAAGCCTTCCTGAACAACCTCGGTAGCCAGTATAATGGCTTCTACAAGTACATCTTATTTCCTGGCGGGACTTGACCGGGTGTATTCTTACCTCAAAAATTTATCCATTTATTTAGTGCAGAGGGTCGCGGCTATCCCGACATCTCTGCGCAAGCGGTAGATTTCATTGCCATCCACCGACAGCAACCCTGGCTAAGAGAAGGCACGAGCTGTGCGGCGCCGGTTCGTGTTCTCCTCCCTTCTCTTCTCTGCACCGTTCACCCTTGACTCGGAGATGCAACTGACCCTTATCGCACAGATAGTAGGAGCGATTATCTCGCTGCTCAATGACCACAGAATTTCCCAAGGCAAGCCGCCGCTCGGTTTCCTGAATCCATGGCTGTACGGTGGTGGCCTGGCGGGCCTCAATGACATCACATATGGTTCGAACCCGGGATGCGGGACCAATGGCTTCCCCGCAATCGTTGGATGGGATCCTGTGCGTCCCTCCTAACTTGTATCCATTGCCGACATTGACTGACTCTGGCCACCATAGGTCACGGGTCTTGGGACGCCCGACTTTGAGAAACTGCTGCGTATAGTTGAAAACATGGAGAACCAGACCTGATAGGCTAACGCAGGCGGCTTGCAAAGCAGACTCCACACATATACCAGTGGCATCATATATGTATTTCTACGAGAATATTCTTAGGCGAGTACAATGGAGGTCACTGGCCGACACGGTGGCCACTTCTCGTGAATCATGTATAGCCTGTCTTTCACAGTCCTTAGTCATGAGACCGTCAGAGACAATAGCGAAAATTGATGTCAAGCAGAATTTGTATCGCGTCAAAAAGAGCATCGTCGGACCATCGGATTATATTGCGCAGCGGTGTATTTGTTAATATTAATATTCGCACCATGGTCCAGTAGAAACTCCGCGACCCGGACGTGCCAGTGTTTCCCCCATGGTGCTGCAAGCAGCGAAGAGTCATGGATGCCACCAATAGCATTTACTTACATACTGCGGGACTGGTGGACAGTTGTTCCGTTAGGTTATAGAATCCATAAAGCGCAGAATAATACAACAGATTGGCATACACGCCTGGAATCATCGCATAGCATGGCGAGCGTTGGGTTCGATATCCTGGGTATCTCGGATGGGAGCTCGAACTGGAGGCGGCGTAAACTGAACGCGCTGAGGGGGGATCTAGGCAGTGTATTCTGAGCCATGCCGAAAAATGAGGTTTCTCGGAGTTGAAGTGGGTCTCCATAGCGAGCTGTACGCACGTTGTCACATTCTCTACTTGAGCGTGCGAAACCTAGTGTTCGGCGGCATACTCTGCCAGAGGAATTCCTTGGCGCTCCGTGCCTCGACACGATCGTCCAAGCGGAGTAGAACCCAAAGGCAGGCCTGGGTAAGGGTAGTGTGTGCCAGTTTGGGAAGGATGTGATACTGTGAGAGTTCTGCGCTAGCTGCCGCAAGACGCTTCGAGGTGAGGAACTCTTTCACTGAAAAATGAGAAAATTGGACGACCCGGGAACCTTGGCTGTCAACAACGGATATCAAGCTTGAGCAAGCGGATAGCACCGCTTGTTCTTGATCTTCCCATCGCCACTCCGCATGGGACGTCGGAATCTCTCCATCAGGGTCGAACGCATGGACTCCGGCAAGCTCCATCGGGAAAGAAAAACCTACTTCAGTAATCGGCGATAACTCGGTTTCATTATCCAGTTACCTAAATTATCATTATCATTATCTTAGCTTGACCCCCTCTTATCTTAATCGGTTTATTGATTACTCAGTGGTGACTACTCGGTAGTTTGATTACTCAGTAGTTGGTTTATTAAATATTCGAATTATTGATCTTTGTGTGAATCTCAAACAGTTGGAAAGAACAAGCAATAATATCAATAATCCACATAATGGTCCTGATCATCTTCCATAATTGATGGCTGTACTGATGGTGATCCTGCCCCAATACTCATGGGCCAACTGATGTCGGCTGAAATGTGATATTCTTCCTATACTCATGGGCTACTAGTAGCCGATGTTGGCTCAGGGTGGAAACACATTGAGGAAGACATCATTCTCTGAATTAGAAGATATCCCAGAGCATATGTGTCCTGGCACATATACATATGCCATAGCATATGTTTCATCACACATACCAGGCTACATATGCCATGGTACATATGCTAGGGTACATATGTCCAGACTATATTTAGTGACATATCACATATATATATGCTGTGAAGTACATATATGAATGTACTCCTGAGTATGTTGGGTTTTAACCATACATGTACACCAGAGTATTTCAGGAATGATACAATGTCGAATATTTGTCTGCATGTATTATGGAGTGTGCAAGTAATACACAGACTCTGGAGAGTGTGCACCAACTCACACATTTCTGAGTCTACATGATATCACACATACTCTGGACTCTGGAGTATATTTATACACATTCAGAATCTATAATACCTGAACATCCACCTCACAATGTCAGAGTACACATCAGGCATATGCACAATGTATAGAGGTCATCAATAGGTATGTGGATATGCTACTCCTTTATATCATCCTTGCTGGAGGTGTCTTCCATCAATGCCCATTTTTCTTTATAATGATCAGAAAGCAGTTCACATATGATATATGATATATCATACACACCTAGCCTTTTGTGTTAATCTGATATCTCTCGTGCTCCTCCTAACATATGGGACATTGACCGGTGGTGCATTGACAGAAGTTGGGTTCAGAAGACAATCTTTATGTGCTGCATTGAGCTCTGCAGTTGTCTGGCCTATCTGTGGATACAGTGTGGAGGGTCCACCACTTTCTACAATACAATATAGATGAATCAATAGCATATGTACGATATGCATAATGTGCTCACCAAGGTGTTGATTCTGTGATACTATGGGAGATGGAATATCAGGGTTGCTGTGAGTAGATTGTGATGCTATATACAACATGTTTTAGAATCATATATATAGAATAAAGAAAAAGACTAACAGGGAATGTCTGCATCAGGGACATCCTCTTCTGATCCCATTGGACCTGGTGCACTAGGTGTTCTCTTTGAAGGGATTGAGGATACAGGTGGAGACAGAGAATCTTGGGGTTTCATATCATCTTCAAAGACTCTGGCCATTGCAGGGCCAAAGTCTTCTTCCTCTGCACTATTCCTCCTGGGTTCATGGTTATTGCTACTGTGCACTGACCTCTGAGTTTGTTTTCGTCAAACTGGCCTCTCAATATCAGCCATTATCTCACAGGATGGGTTCCATATAATAGGATTGAATCTGGACTGCTTTGGCTGCCTCCCATTATCAAAGAGGTGGAACACCTCATTAACCCAAATCTTTGAGGGGTCCACCCATTGGAATCCAGGTGGATAGCATTCTTCATTTATCCAGGCAGTCAGGTCCATTGTCACCTTGGCCCAGGGAATATATGCCTTCATTTTTCTGGAGATGAACCCTAGTGCACATATGTAAATATATACCATATGAGGAATACGTGTTACTCACACATATGAGCAATGCAATACTTCCTCAAGGTGGCTTGAACTTGAACAACCTTTGTCTGATATCCACTGGCTTCAGTCACTGAAGGAACTTCAGGTTCCCCATCTTCATCAGTGATGATATCGATTGTTGTCTTGATTGTCTTTGATTGATCATTAATAGTATTCCTATCTTCCTCTGTATATCCATTAGATTTATATATCTCATAGGAAACATATCATGGACCTGTTCCAAAGCAGTACCTGGAATATTTCTTCCATTGATCCCAGACCTCTGTATTTCTCCAGTTTGGATAGAAGGTGCCAAAGTCCATACCATCATTTAGATCATTATTCCATTCATCCCTGAACATCTACTAATGAATCTTGGGATATTATAATCATATGTAATCACATACATTGCAACTTGTGGTGTCCTGTCTTCTTTTGCATATGCAATTAAGACTATGCTCTGGACTCCACATGTTTGATACAATTGGGTTTGAAAGTCCTGAACTATCTGGTGTCAAATTGCTGCAGAGGCCATTCTAACATGTTGCCTGAGTGAGCTGATACATAGCATACTGTAGAATCACTTGCCTCGATTGAATATGCTCTGGGGGAGTATTCTCCAACCAATCCCTTGTCATATCTTCATACATCTCTACCTCTTCAATGGGTAATTTGTTCCAAAAGAGGGTAGTAGCATCTTGAAGTGCTCCTAAGAAGGCCTGAGATCCCGGAGCACCTCCAGAAATGTCTTGAGCAAGTGTTATGATATCGTCCTTCTTGGCATGATAGAATACATTCCTTGCAGACCATTTCTGAATAAACCTTATGGTCTGGCAGTGTGGGTGATCAGAGTGATTATAAAACCACCTCCTCAATATCTGATACACAGATATATGAGATACTCTAGTCATATATGAATCTCTGTAAAAAATAAAAGTCAGGCAAAAGTCCATGAAAAGTCAGTTGACTTTTCATTGACTTTTCATTGACAGAATGCTGTTTTTTGTGACTTTGACTTGACTGAAAAGTCAATGAAAAGTCATACAGTCAATTGACTTTCCATTGACTGATCAGTCATTTGATCAAAGAAAAGTCAGGGAAAAGTTAGGCAAAGTCAGTATGCAGTCAATTAACTTTTCATGACTGAAGTTTGTTTTTTTTTGACTGAAAAGTTATATTTTAGTCAAGCAAAGTCAAGCAAAGTCATTGACACTTGGCTGACTTTTCATTGACTTTAACCTGACATGAAAGTCAAGAAAATGTCTAGCAAAGTCAGTAAAAAGTCATTGACTCTCAGTTGACTTTCTTTGACTTTGACCTGACATGAAAGTCAAGCAAAAGTCAAGAAAAGTCAGTAAAAAGTCATTGACTCTTGGCCGACTTTATTTGACTTTTCTTTGACTTAAAAGTCAAATATGGTCATAAAAAGTCAATGAAAAGTCATTGACTGCAGGCCGACTTTTTCTGACTTTTTGGCTGACTTTCTTTGACTTTGATTGACTTCCCAGTCACAGGAAAGTCACACCGAAATCAGGCTGATATCACATAATCAAAAAACATATATTTTTTTCTTTACAAAAAAACAGGCCCCATCAATCTATCAATGACAACAACAGTCTGGGAAATGTGAGGTGAATGTTTGTGATAGAATATATGAGCCAGGCTGCACTGAGCTATGCAGCCTTGGCGTTACATTTAGATTTGTGCTGTGAGAGTATCAGATAGGGTTCAAAACAACAAATGACTACTTACTTTATTGATGAGAGCCTCAAGCTCCTCTTGAGATGGTTGTTCCGATGGGGGTGCCTGCGTGATGGCTTTGATGATGTCTGTAATGCAGTCAGTGAGCGTCGATAGTCCCAGAATAGAACACAATGTACCTTTCTTACTTGCCTGCTTGCCCTGCAACTCGATGTCATGTACCTCGACCCATTCCAGAAGCTCATCACGTGTGAGCTTGTCGATTTGCAAGACATTGTCACCAGAACCCTAAATAAGTGTTAGTATAAGATGAGAATCAACCAGGAGCAAGATGTACCTCTGGATCTGAAGTTCCAGCCTTATCTGCCTCAGATCGCGATGTCTCGGAAGATGGCCTTGGGCCTGTGTCATCGTCAGTTGGCACGACATGAGAGTCAGCCTCAGCCTGGTGCATCAATGCAGCCTTGCGCGAGGACTTCGTGCAAGATGTCTTTGGATGGGAGGGTTCAACAGAGGCCACAGATGGAATGAGGCAAACAAGATCGTGGTTGGGAGGGAAAATGTTAGTGAATATTGCAGTAATGATGTTGAGGTGAACTCACCGAGGCCTTGCCCTCTTGCACCAGGGAGAGGAACACTGGGTGAGGGGACAAGGATGGCTCTGTGGGTTCTTGTAACGTGCAAGCCGCACGTGAGCCTGACTTAGGCAACGTCGGATGAACGCAATGACTTAGCAAATCCTAGACTCAAGTGCAGAGGCTGAGTAACATCTCAACACACGAAGGTGGAGTCTCGTGATCCTGCATGGATATTATCTCAACGTGCGAAGGCGGAGTTCGAAGTATTCAGGCACAAAGGCCGGGGTTGTTTGTTGGAGTGATGCAGACGAGGGCTGTATGCCCAAAGTGTGGAACAGAGAAGAGAGCCTTGGATACCACAAGACAAGAGAGTAACAAGAAGTTCAAGCTGCAGAATACAGACCATTCTGCAGCCCTATAAGTACCGAACTACTACACGACCGCTTTCCCTTATGTAGCCATACATGCTGACACATCCTGACTAAAACCTACTACAGTTATCCTAGGAATCTGTAAGTAATGACTCATGATTGTTAATTGATGAGTCATATGACTGATGAGCGACTCATCATCATCAGTCATCCGTAGTATCGTACATTGGTGATCCACAATGACAAGTCCATAACTGAAACGTAACATCACCTCCCTTTCAGGGTGAACGCCCTCGTTCCACCACCCAACCAGGAACCTGGGTAAGTCCAACGTCCGTCTGCTGCTCATCACGTACCCTCTTCAGGGCATGAGCCTGTCCAAGTCTTGCGGCTGAGTGACGCGCTGTTGCGTGCGGGCAGCACGTGAGCCTGACTTAGGCGACTAAGGGATGAACGCGGTGACTTAGCGAATTCCTGACTCTAGCGCAAAGGCAGAGTATCGTCTCAACGCTCGAAGGCGGAGTCCTTGCTGTTATCGTTTAGACACGAATCGCGACCCCGAAGGATGAGAGAGAGAGAGAGAGAACACTGCTTCGGATAACAAGTTGAGAGTGATACAAGAAATCCAAGCTATCAACTACAACAGTCGATAGCTTCCTTATAACCTATTCGCGCGATCCGCCTTCGTCAGCGAGAACGCCACTACTACTAATCTGCTAGGTAATCGTCCACGGAGATACAGTCAGCGTATCGTAAGTCGTCAGTCAGCCATCAGTCATCGTACAGTAATCCGTCAGTCAGCCATCCGTATAGTACAGTAAGCGTCCCCTTGATTACGCCCCCTCGGTTATCGGTTAGGTCAGATACCTACTATGACCCGGGACATTACACGCGCCCTCTCGATGTGGACGTAGATGTCATCCTCGAGATGCTTGATAGCTGCCTCGAGTTCTTCGATGACCTCGCATGACGTGCGGTAGCGGCGGACCTTGGCCTGGAGCGAAATGTCTCCCAGGCAGGCTAACGCCTCATTTACCGACCGCTTTTCAGTGTGGAAATATTTGAGTTCTTCGAGGGTGTACTCAGCTGGGGGGCCCATATCAAAACAGGGCTCAGCGTGTATTTCTCCTCTATAGATCAGCTCTCCCCTGCCCATGGTGCTGAATACCTCTGGATTGTCCGTCATGCGGACCTGAACAAACTTGGCAGGCATCTTCCTCCCCTTGCTTTGCAGCGCTAGGGGAACCCAGTTCAGGCCATGGTTGAGGACGAAGCCGTTGGGAGTGGGCGATAGGGGACGTTTAAGACATCGCGTCGTGATGGGAGAAGGGTCGTGCCTTGTGCGATCTTCTGATACTCCTCCTCTAGCATCGGCTTCTGGCGTGGCTCTTCCGTATACCACTGCCGCCACTGGCGGGGCTTTCTGGTGACCGCGTACTGGGGCTTCTTTGTTGTCAGTTTCTTCTGCGGCAGGGATGATGGTTTAGTCCACTGCACGTGGAGGCGGCACTCACCAGGGGGTGCAGTGGCAATAGTCGGGCTCGTGGTTGCAGCGGGTGCATACCACAGTTGCATTATGATAGGAAGACTCATCGCCCGAGTCCAAGTCCGAGTCAGTGGTGATGTCAATAATGGCGGTGGGATATGGACTGCCCGGGTAAAGTCTCCTGCTTTCATCTTCCTCTCCATCTCTCTCCCCCTCGCTACCCACATCTGATCCGCCCTTCAGGCGTGGACGACCTTCTTCCACAGCTGTTTGTCTGGCGTCACTATCTTCTTCGAGTCTGCCTCCCTCTGGAGTGGGGAAATGGTGGCATGCTTCCGCGAGGTCGCGGGCTGCATTGACAATGTTCCGGGTCGCCACCGCTCGTTTGGCAGCCACCCTAACGTGCTCCACTGCCGAGCAGAGAGGGTCGTTGACATTGTTGTTATCGTCGTAGGATGTAATGGGTAGGAGGGAATCGAAGTCGATGACATTGTGTGAGAAGGAGGAGCTGTTGGTAGTCATAGAGGGGAGTGGTAGTAGTGCTGAATTTTTATTGTAAACTCGACTCACCTTTATGTGAGTCTCTCTGGTGGGATTCGAATGTTTGAACTCCCAAATTGCCTCATCTGCATGGGCGTCATCCCAGTGGACCCATTGGTTGTCAGAGTCTGGGTAGCCCTTCCATTTGATCAAGTATTGGAGTTTGCGCCCTCTCCCTTGTCTTCTTGAGTCTAATACCTTTTCGACCTCGTATTCTTCCACGCCTTCTACTAGATCGGGCAGTGGGCGCTGATAGTTTGTGCCATGAATCAGCATTTCTTTGTAAGGTGTCAGGAGGTCTGTGTGAAACACATCATGGATGTGCCACTGTGTGGGAAGTTCAAGGCGATAATTGACAGGGGACATCACCTGGACTACTCGGAAGGGTCCATGTCTTCTGGGCGTAAGTTTTGTGGTTGGCTGGTTGGTACGTAGGTGGCGTCCCTCCAGCCACACCTGATCCCCTACTTGATACTTGGGCATATCACGGTGTTTGACCCATGATTCTTGCGCTCGTCGCATCAATTGTTGTGCTTTGTCTCTTGCCTCCGTTATCTGTTCTAGGCGTGTCATAACTTGGGGAATAGGAGACGGCGTATCTGTCCAGTTAGTGTGAGGGTGATATCCCATTAGGAGGTGAAATGGTGACTCGCAAGTGGATTCGTTGACCCAGTTATTGTGTGCAAATTCGGCAATGGCTAGGCATGACACCCAGTCATCTTGCCTCTCGTTGACCCAGAATCTGAGGTATTGCTCTAACCATTGGTTAGTATGTTCGGACTGTCCATCTGTCCGAGGATGATAGGCCGTGGAAATATTCTGTTCTATTCCCATTATATGGCATAGTTCTCTTGTAAATTTGGATGCAAACCGAGGATCCCGATCGCTGATGATCTTAGACAGTAATCTGAAGTGTTTGACCACATGTTCAGCGTAAAGGGTGGCCGTTTCTTCGCCTGATATTTCTTCTTTACATGGTATGAATATTGAGGCCTTTGAACAGTCATGATTGGTGACTGTAAGGATCAAATCGAAGTCCTGCGATGCTGGAAGTTTAGTGATAAAGTCCAGTGCTATTACTTCGAACGGCGTAGCTTCAGGTTTCGGGAAAATCGGTTGTAATGGTGCTCTTGTATTATGCGTGTTGACCTTGCATCTTTGGCATTCTGCGCATCCTTTTACATATTCAGTGACATCGCGTCGTAGTGAAGGCCACCAATAGTGACGTTCCACCAGCTGTATAGTGCGTGTGATCCCTGGGTGACCGTGAATTGGTGGATCATGATGAGTGGATATGACTTCTCTGATGTCTGCGTCTGCTCCTGCGACTACTAGTCGTCTTCCTTGGTACCACCAGAGGTTGTTGATTTTGGTCAGTTTATGGGGGTCTACCCACTTGCATATGATATCTTCGTTTTGCGTTTTCTTCGGTGTTGTGACTGTTCGTATGAACAGTTTTTCTGGTAGAACAGTAACGTTCTCATTGTCCTTCTCCCCTTGATCATAATCTGGTCGGTGTTATAGTGCGTTGGCTCGTCCATTGGCGGTCCCTTTGACATGGTGGATCTCGAAGTTGTACTCAGCCAACTCTAGTACTTCTTGGGCGATCCTCCTGCTGATCTTCTGGGGATCTCGCCAGTATTGGAGGTTCATGTGATCAGAAAATATGCGTACTTTATGAGGAGATCCTGCTAACAGATGTCTCCAATTGTGCAGTGCTTTAACGATGGCCAGCAGTTCAAGGTTGTAGATGTCGTAATTTTGCTCTGCTGTGTTGAGGGTAGTGGAATAATAGCCTACTGGATGGCATTTTCCATCTTGTTTCTTCTGTAGTAGTACAGCGCCAACTGCGAATCCTGATGCATCCACTTCAAGGTCAAATTGCTGGTTCTGATCTGGGTGAGCTAGGATAGGTTCTGTGGTGACCCTTCTTTTGAGTGATAGGAATGCTTCTTGTTGACGTGTCCCCCATTGCCATGGTTGATCTTTGCGTGTGAGTTCATTGAGTGGTTTCGCAATGAAGGCAAATCCTTTGATAAATTGCCGGTAAAAATTGCAAAAGCCAAGAAATGATCGAACATCCTTAACTGTGGTGGGTGATGCCCAGTCTTTGACACCCGAAATTTTGATGGGGTCCATGCATGTCACCCCCTCTTCAAGGATTACCCCCAGGTAATCGATTTTGGGGGCACTGAATACACATTTTTCAGGTTTGAAATATAGATTGTGTTCTTGCGCGACTGCCAGGACATTGGCAACGGCACGTTGGTGTTTGGATAGGGAGTTTTCCTGTCTTGCTGTGGCAATAGTGATGTCGTCCATGTATACTCGAATTGTCGTTCCGTTAGCTTCATGTTTGGCGATAATTGGTTTATATATTTGATTCATGAAGCTCTGGAATGTTGCTGGTGAGTTACAAAGCCCAAAATACATGACTGTTGGTTCGAAAAGTCCCCGGCGTGTTTTAAACACTGCATTGTGCTTGTCCCCTTCCTTGATTCGGATATTGTTGTACCCTTGTCTGACGTCTAGTTTAGTAAATATCTGCGCTCCCCCAAGATCCCTGATGAGATCATCGATAAGGGGAAGTGGATACTGGTTCCGTATTGTCCAGTCGTTGATTTTATGATAGTCCTGTACAGGGCGTAGTTTTCCGTCCTTCTTTTTGATGAAGAAAAATGATGATGCGTACGGGGATTTTGAGGGACAGATGTATCCCTTCGCTACTTGTTCAACCATAAAATTGTCTAATGCTGCATCTTCCACCCTAGTCATGGGGTAGACTTTGCAGTTGATGATGTCAGGAGCTCCTGGTTTAAAGTCGATGGCGTGGTCACAGCTTCTTTTTGGCGGGAATTGTTTTGATTCTTCTTCACTGAATACCTTCACGAAGCATTGGTATTCTTCTGGTACCTCTACCTTTTTCATATATTGTTGAGCTTTGACTGCTAGCTCGACTGCTGACTTCCTTCCATGCACTTGTTCTTCTAGTTCGTCCACAATTTGCTCTTTAGTTTCTGTGGTGAACATTCTTGCTACGTGTACGTCATTGGTTTCCTCCGTGAGGAGTTGCGCCAATACTGCTCTCCTGTCACTGGGGTTAATTGATTGTAACACTATAGGGAGTTGCTTCTCATCTATAGTGGTGTGGCGCCAGCTGAACCGTGGTTCGTAGGTGGCTAGCCATGGGTACCCTAGTAGTACGTCTTCTTTGCCAATGTCTGTGATGAGGAAGCGCATTTCTTGCTTGGCTCCCCCCGTTTCCACCTGAAGCGTTAGATAGTGTGTTATCTGGCCCGCTTTATTAGTGGTATCATCAATGTTAAAGATGTTTTTGGGCTTATCTAATGCCCGCTGTCCCAGCCCCATTCTTTTGACGAAATTTGGGTGGATGAAGTTGTCGGTGGCTCCTGAGTCCACCAATGCTTTTATGTCGGCCATATTGTAACTTGCACGAATCGAAACTGGAACTCGCATAGATCGATAGTGCATAATGTACACAGAGTTACAATGAATTGCCCTCACCCAGGCCGTCGGGTTCAGGCATTTGCAAAATCCTGCCCCATCAATTGTTGCAGGACTAGATCCTTCACATCATCTTCTTCACTTGCTACTCCTCGTAGCCACTCCACTGCCTTTTCTTCCTTGGTGGGCACAGTTTCGGTGGTTTGGGCTTGGGTTCTGCGCTGGCACTGTGGCTGCCTGCAATCACAGCTGAAGTGTCCCATCTTCTGACAGTTGTAACACTGTATCTGGCTAGTGTCACATCTGAATTCTCGTTGCCTTTGAAGAAACCCCCCACGTGGTGGGTATGGTGGTCATGGTGGTTTGGTGTTTCGCCCATGACTGGCGATAACATCTTCTACACCTGCAAGTTGTCCTCGCACTCGATCTGCAGAAGTGTCCATCCTGTCATCGTCTCGAAGAGGAGCTAGTAACTTAGCTAATGCACCTCCTTGCGCATGTCCTGGTTTGAAGGCATCTAAGTTGCCTCGGACCATCTGCGTATGGATCCACTTTTGCTGCCTCTTCAGCGCTGATGCCCTCCATTCTTTGTAGTTTTGCGGGTCATCGTGTTGGTACATTGTCTTGTAGAGGGCTCTTGGGAGTCCCTTGGTGAAATACTTAAGGGTTTGCTCGGTGTTAATATTGTAGCCGGCGTGGCGAACAAGTTGTTCGAAGAGAGCGATGTAGTCGTCCACCTTTCCATCTTTCATGTGAATGCCAGCGTCTAGCTGGGCTTGGGCACGCTCCTTGCTGAGTACGTTGCCGAATTGTCTTCTGAAGGCATGGAGCAGATTCTCCCATAACCTGTCGTCGAATTGATTGGTGCCGGTGGCGACTTTGTTCACAAGCCAGCAGCTGGTGGACATAACCCACTGGTTAACCGCGTTTCCCTGAATGTATGTGAGGAACAACATAGCTTTTTGGTACTTGTTCCTCATTGCTGAATGATTGGCGTTGACTCCAGCATATACCTCCCATTGAAGGATAAATGCTTCGGCTTGGGCTCTGGATCCTGTGAACGTTGGTGGCGGATTACCAATGAATTTGTCGTTGCCTCCTCCTTGTGGGGTGTTGATTGCTGCTTGTGGTTGTCCCCCACCCCCTGGTGGTCCTCCTCCGCCTCCTTGATGTGGCCATCCTCTGTTGGGTGGTCCTCCTCCTCCTCCACCTTGTGGTCTTCCGCCATTGGGTGGTCCTCCGCCAGGCGGTCCTCCCCTCTGTGGTGGAAACGGCCTGTTGTCTGGTGAGGGTATTACGGCGCAATTAGTTCTGAATTCGTAAAACATGTCTGGTTCTCCTTGGTTACTTGGTGCATCAGGGACGTCTGGTCCCATGGCACGACGTGCTGTGGTTATGTCTTCTTGGGCTAGTGGTTGCACATGCCCGGTGTGCTCGTTTATAACAAGATGAGGTGGCGATATTTCTGTCTGAGTTGCCATGATAAAAGGTATTCCTCTGATAGGTTCTGGTAGGTGTAACTCAGCTGTTCGTGCTGCAAGTGCATCTACTTCTGGAGAATGCACTGCTATGCTTTCTGGTTCGGCGGAGGCTTCTGATACCATAGGGTGGTGTTCACTGGTATCACTAGTTGTTGCAGGGGTCTGAGATCTCAATTGGAGTTCTGCTGGTGGTGGTTCAGAGGTAAGTTCTCGATCTTCTTCTCCATCAATGGGTCCCTGCTGGTCGATAGGGAGTGCATCTCGTAGTGGGATATTGATGTTTAAATCATCCCCTGCAGGTTGTGCCACTTCAAAGATGTGTTGGCTGTTGCTCCACCTGATTTCTACCCAGCAACAGTGTTGTAGCGTTATCACCTAACACTTGTTCGACTTGAACAGATCTACGACATGACATTCAAGTATATGTATGAATTGCGATATCACTGGCAACTTAGCTAGTTGCACAGCCACTAGGTTGATTTGAATAGACACTAGGGTACCCAAAGGGCAAGCTTCAATCGATAGATTGGAAAGTGGAAAACGAGGAAGGTGATGATTCAAGAAGACCAAGCTAGAGAGCCTTGGTCTTTACTACACGACTTATATACAGTTACGCGCTGGCTTTAAAGCGCAGCTTAGAATACTGAACCCTAGTACAACTATCCTAGGACTGAGTCACTACCTTTCTAAAAATACCTGAAACACCGGCGAACCCAAATGCCGGCGACGCGTAAGTGTCCATGACTAATGAAGGCTTACTATCATAGTCATAACCGTATAGTAAGCGTCCCAAACTCCGAGACCTTGTAATGATGATGATTGTTAGTCCGTACGATGTCAAACCGTGACATTACCCCTTTTTCAGGTAGAACATCTCCGTTCAAACACCCAAGGAATAATGGTCGCACCTCGACTGATTGAAACCTCCCGATCCATAATCCGCTGTAACCCGTTCGCCTCTTCTAGACGACGAGTACACTTCCTGACTTCATTACCAACGACGTACTGTTCATTTTCTAGAGCGGTAATTCGCTCTGAAAGTTTGGAGTACCAACTGGTGACAGCTTGGTATTGAAGGACCTCTGCCCACAATGACCGATCAGGGATCTGCCCCATGGCCAAGTCGACCCCATGGCGATCACCATAATCCTGTCGCAAATACTGCAATTGGTCATGCGTGTAATGGCGGTCGTTATCCATGGCATCGAAATCAGGGGCGGCATGTACTTCACCTTGTTGGATCTCTCCTCCTTTCTTCATACACCCATAGACAATGGGGTTGTTGCCAGGCATCACATGGATGTACTTGGCGACGGTGACATGACCATTCTCGGTCATGCGAAAGGCAATGAATCTAGGAGGTACATTTATTTCAAATCCATCTGGGGCGTCAGCCTTGTCCTGGGCTTGTTGTCGCTCCGCCTGTACTCCGCCTCCTCGGTAGTCTGGGAAGCAAGGACTCTCTTTTGGTGCTGCCACACCAGCTCTTCTTCCTCGCCTCGCCCTCCTCGGCACAAGTGGTACCCCTTCATCTTGGGATCCCGGTACTTGGCGGGGATCTTGATTTTCTTTGTCCGAGTCATCTTCCCGACCTCGGAGGGTGGCACGGATGTGAATACCCCAGGACGTCGCGAGGTCCATGATGACATTGGTAGGGGGGTCGACATTGATATATCGAGGCATTGGCGGCAGAGGGATGTGGACAGGGTGTTGTTACATGTGCAGTTGTATATGAGTTGTCCACAGTCGTAGTGGATGTGGGAGTCATTGGCGTCAGGGTGACCTGGACATGACAGGGTGGTTTGCTTACACTCTCCACAAACTGGGACCATGTCACCGGGGTCAGAGACTCTTGGAACCGAGATAAGCGTTTGTGGAACAAGGACATTCTCGATGCGAGTAGGAGCTCCCTCTTCCACTTCCGATGAGTCTTCCTCCAATCCTCCAGCGTCGTATCCGCATACATCAGGGGTTTCGTGAATGACATCCCCAGGTTCAATGCATTGGAAGGCAGCGGCAACTTCGGCATAAGTAGGTTGAACAGTAGTAGGGAGGTGATAAGAAGTTTGTGAAGTAGCGGAGGGGGAAGTGGTCATTGTTCAATGAAGGAAGAACCGATGTGCTTCGTCTAGTGAACGACCTGTCTTTATACGCGAGGAAGTAGGATTTAGAACCCGTTTGAACTCAGCTAAGGCATCAGGGGCATGTACATCAGTGGCGTTGACCCACTGCGACTCCAAGTCTGGATACCCCTTCCATTTGATGAGAAATTGTTTGCGCCTTGTTCTGCCGAATTGCCGTTGGTCTAGAATCTTCTCGATTTCATATTCCTCTTCTCCATCGATTAATTCAGGGGGAGGTCTTGGGAAATTTGGTCCATGAAAGGAAGTCTCGTGATAGGGAGTGAGAAGATCGATGTGAAACACGTCATGAATACTCCATTTGGCAGGTAATTCCAATCGATAGTTGACAGGGGACATCACCTGAACAATCTGGAAGGGTCCATGTCTCTTCAGCGCAAGCTTGGCGTTTGGTTGATAAGTTCTCAGGTGACGCCCTTCCAGCCATACACGATCCCCTATTTGGAACTTGGGTGTATCTTTATGTGATACCCATGACTTCTGGGCCTTGATAATTTGTTTTTGAGCGTGTTCCCGTGCTTGTTTGAATTGATCAAGGTGCAACGCCACTTGCGGAAGGGGACTGGGCGTTGAATTCCAATCAGCACGGGGATTATGCCCCATCAGTAAGAAAAATGGAGACTGCCCTGTGGCTTCATTGAGCCAATTATTATGCGTGAACTCTGCGATTGGAAGATAAAGATTCCAATTGTCTTGTCATTCATTTACCCAAAAGCGGAGATATTGTTCGAGCCATCGATTGGTTCGCTCCGATTGTCCATCTGTACGAGGGTGGTATGCGGTGGATATATTCTGGTTGATCCCTAGTTGTTTGCATAGTTCTCTTGTGAATTTGGATGTGAATCTGGGGTCTCTATTGCTGATGATTTTGTTTGGTAGTCCATACCACATGAACACATGTTTGATATATAGCGCAGCTGTTTCTTCTGCATTGACCTCTTCATTACAGGGAATGAATATGGACGCCTTGGTACAGTCGTGATCTGTGACTGTAAGGATCGAATCGTAGCCCTGCGCAATGGGTAATTTAGTGATAAAGTCGAGAGCGATAGTCTCGAATGGCATAGCTTCCGGTTTAGGGAATATAGGTTGTAGTGGAGCCCTAATAGGGCAATTGTTGACTTTGTGTCGTTGGCATTCTGCGCAGCCTCTAACATACACCAACACGTCTTGTCGTACTGTTGGCCACCAATAGTATCGTTCTACTATTTTGCCAGTTTTGTTGATCCCTGGATGACCATGTACTGGGGTATCATGGTGAGCGGTGATTATTGATTTTCGCTTTTCACTTCCCTGGGTAATTACCCTCCTGCCTTCCTTGTACCATACTCCATTGATCCTTTTGAGTTTGTGTGGATCTACCCATGGTTTTATGATACTTTCATCTTGGACATCTTTGCCACTGGTCGACATCAATTCTTCTACTGCGATTGTTGCAAACGAATGTATGGGCATCCTGGTACGGTGTGTTGTTGTGGTTCATACAAATATTTTGTCTGGTAACACCGTAACATTTTCGTTATCTTGTTCCCCATGATCATAGTCCGGTCGTCTTGATAACGCATCTGCTCGTCCGTTTGCAATTCCTTTTATGTGATGAATTTTGAGATCGTATTCTGATAATTTCAGCACTTCCCTTGCGACTTGTCTACTGATTTTCTGAGGTTCTCTCCAGTATCGCAAGTTCATATGGTCCGAAAATACTTTGATCTTGTGAGGCGATCCTGCTAGTAAGGGTCTCCAATGGCGTAGCGCTTTGACGATGGCTAGTAGTTCAAGGTCATAGATGTCGTAGTTTCGTTCTGCTGCATTTAGCGTTGCAGAGTAATAGCCTATGGGGTGTCTTTTGCCATCAGTCTTCTTCTGTAGTAGTACTGCTCCCACCGCGAATCCTGATGCATCTACTTCTAATTCGAATTGGTCTTGTAATACCGGGTGTGCAAGTACAGGTTCGCTTGTGACACGTTTCTTCAATATGTCGAATGCGTGTTGTTCTGTTGTGCCCCAATGCCATTCCGTCATCTTCTTTGTGAGTTCATTCAATGGTTTGGCAATTGATGCAAATCCTTTGATGAATAGGCGGTAAAAATTGCAAAAACCCAGAAAAGATCGTATGTCCTTAACTTTAGTTGGCGTCGGCCAGTCTTTTATGCCAGCAATTTTGACGGGGTCCATACGTGTTACCCCTTTTTCAAGGATTACCCCCAGGTAATCGAGACGTGGTGAGTTGAAGGTACACTTCTCCGGCTTGAAAAATAAGTCGTATTTTGCTGCGATTGTTAGCACATCCCTAACTGTGTCGATGTGGTCAGTTATGTTTGTCCGAGTGGCGATACCAATATCATCCATGTAGACGCGAATAGTGGTCCCTTCGCGTCATGTTTCGCAATTGTATCCCTGTATATGTGGTTCATCATTGCTTGAAATGTAGCGGGTGAATTTGTCAATCCGAAGAACATCACTGTAGGTTCGAAAAGTCCATATGGCGTTTTAAACGCGGCTTTATGCTCATCTCCCGCTTTGATGCGGACATTGTTATATCCCCATCGTACGTCAAGTTTGGTGTAGATGTGTGCACCACTGAGGTCTTTGATGAGAGTTTGGATTAGCGGTAAAGGATAATTATTGCGAATGGTGAACTCGTTGATTCGGCGATAATCCTGGACTGGACATAGCTTTCTGTCCTTCTTTTTTACAAAAAAGAAAGGTGAAGCGTACTGCGATTTAGAGGGTCTGATATACCCCTTGTTGAGCTGTTCCGTGATGAACTCTTGTAATGGTTTGTCTTCCGATTGGGAGAGTTCATATATGGAACAGTTAATATGATCCGGAGTGTTTGTTTTGAACTCAATGGTGTGGTCCCATTCCCGAGAGGGAGGGAACCGATGAGATTCTTCTTCGCTGAAGACCTTTATGAATTCGTTATATTCTTCCGGTATATAGGCATCTTCTTTGGATCCTGCGGCAATAGCGAGTTCGGTGGCTGTACTTCTAATAGAACACTGCGTTTCTAATTTGGCAATGATGTTGTGTTTTGACGCTTCAGAAAGTAAGTGGGCTACCACACTGGTATTGACTGCAGGATGGCATGACTTAATTACGATTGGTAGGACTTGTTCATCAATGGTCCCATGCTTCCAGCTAAACTTCAGTTCGAAAGTACTGAGCCATGGGTATCCAAGGAGGATATCTTCTTTCCCGATGTCCGCAATTAGGAATCTCATTTTCCTGACAATTCCTTTTGTCAATATTTGTAAATCGACAAAATGAGTGACTGATCCCCTTTTATTATGAGTATCATCTATGTTGAATAGTTGTTTTGGTTGGGGTAGCAATGCTACGCCCAATCCCATCCGTTTGACGAATCGAGGGTTTATGAAATTGTCCGTGGCCCCCGAGTCCACTAGTGTTTTTATATCGGCCTTGTTGCTGCTGGTTCGAATCGATACTGGAATTCGCATAGAACGGAAACGAGTTATGTATACAGCATTGCAACGTAATGCCCTCACCCAGGCCGTTGGGTTCAGGCGTCCCCAAAATCCTTATTTCCCATCAACTCCTGCATCGCCATGGCTTTGAATTCTTCGGTTTCATTAGCTGCAGTTCGCAGCCAATCATTCTTCCTTTCTTCAGTAGTGCGGCCATCTGCTACCATTTGAGCGATGTGGAGATCCTCACCCACTTCAGTGCGATCATCCACTACTTCTAGGCTGTGAGAGTTACTATATGGTCTCTGTGGTTGACGTGGTTGGCATGGCTGGGAGCAATTGCGACTGAGATGTCCTTTCTTTTGACAGTTATAGCAAGTTACTTCCCTCAGGTCAGGAGGTTGCCTCCTCTGCAAGAACCCCTTGCGAGGTTTGAATGGGGGTCAAGGATTGTTAAGATAGGGCCTTGGTTGAGCCAAAACATCTTCTGCTTGCACCAACCACCCTCTAGCTCTGGCTCGATCTGCAGACGTATCCATTGCATCTGGGTGACGTCTAAATTGTCTCCAATTTGATTGTGTTTGGGGAGTTGGTCGTGGCAGCATTCTGTACTGATCGATCTTGTTCTTTAGATGAAGGTATTGGCCTTGTCATTTAATGGCTGATCTTTTCCAATCTTCATAATCTGTGGGATCATCGAGAAGATAGATGGTTTCTTGTAGTTTGGCCGGTAATCCATTTGCGAATAGATCGAGAACCATTGGTTGATCTATGTTGTAGCCAGCGTATCTGACCAATTGTTCAAATTTAGCCACGTACGCATCGATATCCCCTTTCTCCATTCTGATTCCCCTACGCAACTCTGTTTGCGCTTTTTCTTCTTTGAGAGTGTCCGCATATTGCCTCATAAACGAAGAATGAGTGTTGTACCATAGCCAATTGTTGAAGGGGTCTTGTCCATTTATGTCCACTTGTACTCGTAGCCAAGCCACCATTGATCCTACCCATTCGGTAACCGCAGTTCCCTGAACATAAGTGAGAAATAACATAGCTTTTTGATATGGGTTGCGCATAATGGAGTGGGTAGAATTGATTCCTTCATATAAACTCCATTGCATTAGAAACTCTTCCGCTTTCTCACGATCACCCGCAAAGACCGCGGGTGGGTTGCCACAGAATTTGTTGTGCGCCGCTGGTAGGGGTGCTTGTACCGCTGGTATTGGTGCTGGTGGGTTTCCTCCAGGTGGTCCTGCTCCTCCACCGTTTCCGCCTCCACCCCCTCCACCCCTCCATCTGGTGGGTTTGGAGGAGGGGGTCCTTGTTGGTTTTGAGGATCCGTGAGTGCTCGAAATGCCGTGACAGTTGGTGCCACTGGTGAGTTAGTGAGGGAGTAGACTGGTTGTGTAGACGAACTTCCCATAGCAGCTTGAGTTTGAACATGAGACGTGAGAGTTGTCATTGCTCCTAATCGTAATGATTCTGTTGCGATTGCTAAGGTCACTCCTTGTTGTGATGGGGAGGATAGTCGTTCTTCAAGAGATGCGTTACTCTTGGTACTTGGTGATGGGGGTGGCATAGTGGACGATGGTCTTGTGTTTGCGGTGTTTAATTCTTGCACTTCTTCTTGTGTGAGTTCGTTGATGTGAATGTCGCAACCTAGATCTTCCAAGGCTGCTCGAAATCCTTCCCACTCTCCGTCTCCTTCCCTGGGTTGAAACCAACGAATTTCAATCCAAACGTATCGATCGTAAATAAACTCAACTGCAACAGTCCGATTGTCTTCTCGACTGTGGGCATGATATCCTTCAGTACCTGTGGTTTTACTATACCGGTACTTGGTGTTCTTGCGAAATCGTTGTGGTACGTTGTCAGCACCTCTGTGTTGGAACCAGAGGTCGGTACAGTTCAGACAATGTTCTCTAGTAGTTTCTGATGACGCCACGTTGGAGCTTGGTCTTAATGTAGCGTTATCACCTAACACTTGTTCGACTTGAACAGATCTACGACGTGACGTTCGAGTATATGGATGAATTGCGATATCACTGGCAACTTAGCTAGTTGCACAGCCACTAGGTTGATTTGAATAGACACTAGGGTACCCAAAGGGCAAGCTTCAATCGATAGATTGGAAAGTGGAAAACGAGGAAGGTGATGATTCAAGAAGACCAAGCTAGAGAGCCTTGGTCTTTACTACACGACTTATATACAGTTACGTGCTGGCTTTAAAGCGCAGCTTAGAATACTGAACCCTAGTACAACTATCCTAGGACTGAGTCACTACCTTTCTAAAAATACCTGAAACACCGGCGAACCCAAATGCCGGCGACGTGTAAGTGTCCATGACTAATGAAGGCTTACTATCGTAGTCATAACCGTATAGTAAGCGTCCCAAACTCCGAGACCTCGTAATGATGATGATTGTTAGTCTGTACGATGTCAAACCGTGACAAGTGTTCTCGATTGAAAACAATAGGGTGATACCTCTGCGAAGTCGCTGCTTCAGTGTAATATCCTGTGTTGTATTCTTCATCTCTTCTGGTGTTGGGTACGTGCCTCCACCTGATCAGCCCAATGATGTAGCAGACGGGGGCGTCATGTTCTCTTGATGTAATTTGATAGGGCTGGAATTCCCAGCCGTCTTTGGTAGTAACCGTCGCCACGGCGTTTGAATGAAAAGAGCTTGAACTTAATGTAACGTGCGAGCTGCATGTGAGCCTGACTTAGGCAACGTCGGATGAACGCAATGACTTAGCAAATCCTAGACTCAAGCGCAGAGGCTGAGTAACGTCTCAACTCACGAAGGTGGAGTCTCGTGATCCTGTGTGGATCTTATCTCAATGCGCGAAGGTGGAGTTCGAAGTATTCAGGCACAAAGGCCGGGGTTGTTCGTTGGAGTGATGCAGACGAGGGCTGTATGCCCAAAGTGTGGAACAGAGAAGAGAGCCTTGGATACCACAAGACAAGAGAGTAACAAGAAGTTCAAGCTGCAGAATACAGACCATTCTGCAGCCCTATAAGTACCGAACTACTACACGACCGCTTTCCCTTATGTAACCATACATGCTGACACATCCTGACTAAAACCTACTACAGTTATCCTAGGAATCTGTAAGTAATGACTCATGATTGTTAATCGATGAGTCAAATGACTGATGAGCGACTCGTCATCATCAGTCATCCATAGTATCGTACATTGGTGATCCACAGTGACAAGTCCATAACCAAAATGTAACAGTTCTAATGAGTGTCATCTACTACCAAGAATTGAAATGAAACATTACTTACCTTTGCTACCCTTTGACCTTTTTTCGTTTCATGGTGGGCTTGGTTTGCACCTGGGCTTGGGCTTAGGGGGCACACTCTTGCTCGCCCCTGTGGACTGTGCTGGTCCTGGAAGTGGTTGCGCTTGAACTGCTGACTTCAAAGCGGCACAATGTGGTGAAGTTCGTGTCACACGGGTAGAAGAAACATTGCTGGTGGCGCTGGAAGGGGGGGACACCAGCACTTGAGGCACGATAATGTGCACAGGATTGAGATGAGTGGAGAGATGGAGTCGGAGCACAAGAGGATGTGTGGGGATGAGACAAGGGAACTGAAGGAGTTGAGGCACATGAGGGTTGTGCTTGGGAAGAAGAAAGGTGTGTGGGCTTGTCTTGCTTGACCAAACCAAGTACTTTTTTGGCCTTCCAAGTGCTGCCACATAGAGACAGGAGAGGGGCGAGTAACTCAAGCTCCCTCAAGGCCTGCAGCCACTCCTTCAGGAAGTGGCATCTGTAGAATACCTTCTTCCGAGGCACGCTGGTGGCTGAGGGGGGAAGGTGACCAGTACTGAGAACATCTAACCGAGTGTGAGCAACGAGAACTGCAGACTGTCAGATGCTCTTCCACTCCTCAAGAGTGATGATCCACCTGTCCTCGTGCCAGATAATGTGCCGCATGGGGGGTTGGGATGCATTGCTAGCAGAAAGATGCACAGAGGGGCCAGTCTTGCAATCCTCGAAGAGCGAAAGGATGGTTAGGGGATAGTAAGATGGGCAGATGGAGGGATGAGTGAGGAGAGTGGAAGAGACTGCTTGACACCATGAGAAGAAGTTTGAGATGCTGAATTGGAAGGGTGCATGGATGAACTAGTGATGCTAAGGACAGGTGAGGCTAAAAGAGAGTAAGCGTTGGAAAAAAATGAGAGATGTGGAACTTATGATTAACAGCAGGTTTATCCCACATATTGAGAAGGATGTTGACCATGTTCACGTATCTCATGAACTCCAAATTCTGGTGAAGTTCATCATGAGTGAGTCCTGTGATGACCGGGGTGGGGAGACCTGATGGCTGAGAAATAGAGGGAGGGGAGGCAAGAGACCAGTTGCTAGATGAAGGATCCATGGTGGAGGGACAGGGGGGATGTTGTCTAGAGAGTTGAGAGGCTTCCACATCATCATTGTCCTCCAGTAAGTCCTTGCGTTCATTGTCACCAGGGATATTTGCATAGTTAAACATCAAGAAAGAGGGAAAACAGAGGAGAGGAGATGGGGAGGAAAAGAGACGAAGAAAGGGAAGAAACCAAGGGGGTGGGGAAAGCACGGTGAGAAGATGAGAGAGGAAAGGAAGGGCAAAAGTGAACCAAAAAAAAAAAAACAAGTCAGAGTCAGTGCATATCCATTAGCAATGCAGCACTGGCTTGGCGGCCTGGAGCCCCACAAACGTGAAACTTGTTATCTCTGGGCCATCAGTGCAGCCCTTGCTCTACAACTCACTGATCCACACATCTAGCTACACCACCAATGGCTCCAAAATACTTTTGACCATGCTTCAAGTGCAAATCTAGGAGGGATGTTACCAAGAGGACACTAAATGTTCATTTCAGACAGAATCAAGATCATCTAGATCAGCTGGTTGGAGTGATACAAAGTCCCGAGTGGACGGCTAGTTTGTCAGCCATGTGGAAAAGGGCAAATCGTAAGGCCGGTTTGTCAGCGAAGAGGCGTAGTACAGCGAGAGAGAGCCTGAGCAAAACACAAGAGACGACGAGTAGAGTGAAAGGAGTAAGGCAACGAGAGATTGCCTTGTGAGAGACAATCTTGAGGGCAGATGAGAGAGAGAAGAGAACACAACTGGATGAATCGATTTGAGAACTACAACCCATTTTTTATACAGGTTTTCTACATTGTCTGAAATATGAAGTCAAAGGGAAGTAAATAAAAAAGTAAACATACGAATCATGGTCCGAGCGAATAGTAATGGAGTCGAGGTGCAAAATAGGGGGAAACATTGATAGGAAGGGGGCTTATAGGGATTTCGGTTGGACTTGTATCGAAATAGGGGTCGAGATCTTTTGAAGGGTGAAACTGATAATGGAATGCTATGGTTCTTGAGTGGTTGGCCTTCCGCGATCGTGCGCGGTCGGTGATGCGTACTGTGACGCTTGGGTTGGCCAGGTCGAGCATTGCTGAAATGCAACACTGGTGGCCCCTGGGGCTAATGAAGATAACTTGGGCTTTGTGCAGGACTGTCAATATCAGTTGACAGATATTCTTAATAGACTGGCTGAGGGAGCTCATCTGGAGCAATCTGGATCATCTTATCCAGGTGGTGAGGCTGGTGAGCACCTAATTTCTTATAATTTTGATCACTTACTGATCTGCTTAGATCTAGCTGATGCCCCTATTGACTCACCTCAATTTTTGGAGGGAGAATTAGCAGAGGATGATGCTATGATTGTTGATGATAACTGTGAGTGATATATTTGTTGTTGATTTAATTTAATTTATTTTCTGACTCCATCGTTGTAGATCCTTCATCTCCTGTACAGGAGACTGTGCCTATGGACTGGGGGGATGAATCTAGGCTAGAGTATCATATGAATCTGGATGAGGACAATGTTGTCATGTTTGATATTTCAGAAGAACCCTTAGAAGCTTCAGAGGACTTTGGTGTAGACCCTGGCTCAGAAGATGAGCTGTATGGGGATGATGGCTTTTCAGAGCCTGAGGACTTTGCTTCAGAGGGTTTTCCTGATGTTGAGGATGCCAGTGGTGGCAGTGGTCATGGCGATTTGCCAGAATTTTTCATTCAGCTTCAAGAACAGCTGTTGGATGGGTACACCCTCCCTCCTTGTCCTACTCAGGCTCCATCACAGCCTGAGCTATCCAGGGCAGAGAGATTGTCTCTCCAGCACTACATTGCTTGGAAAGAGTCCAATGGCACAGTGAAAGCATATGATGCCCATGCAAGGGTGCTTTCAGAGGCTACAGAGGAGAAGATCCTCAGCCTTCACAGAGTCAGACAGCTAGCTTTGGGTCTTGCAGGGCTTCAGCCCTTATTTGTGGATATGTGCCCCAAAAGCTGTATGGCATTTACTGGGGACTTTCAGTCAGACCTCCACTGATCCCATGAAAATAAGGGAAAAGTGTAATGAACCACACTTTCAGCGACAGCAGCCCTCATCCAGGGCTAAACCAGAGCCAAGGGCAAAAATGCTGTACTGTTATGACACTAGCCTATTTTCACTTTTTCTTGTCATGTGACTGCTGCATTTATCATTGTGATCCTTGCTCATGTTTTATTACTATACAGTTAGATGATGTGGCCCTTGGTCACATGACTCATTACTATATGTGACTCACATGGGAGGCCCTTCTAGACCTTGCCCATTTTACTTATTGTTCTGCTGTGCATGACTCACATCCTAGGACGCTGTTGACTCAGTCCTAGGATCCTATTGTTCTTGTGACCTATTGTTCCTGTTACCTTATTGTTCTTGTGATGCTAATTGTTGACATGACACCATTGTTTGTTGTGCAGCAACCAGTGCAGCTAACAGAGTTACAGATACTCACCTTGTGAAGGTATAGAGACTGATAGAGAGGTTTGTAGAGTGATAGCTCAAGTGTGCGTAGAGTGAACAACTTGTATTCTTAGAGGGGCTCTACTCCCCTCATTTATAGGAAAACCGGTCCCTATGGTCCCACCATGTCCATTACACGATAAGTGATGAGTAAAGGTGTCCACAATATCGTGGTTTCAGTGACGTCTGATGTGAAACACACCAGAAGTCTTCAATATCACCACATGTGATACTGATAAGACTTGCGCCCTCCATATTGGAGTTGCACCCACTTTGTGCGTAATGGAGTACCCTAATATGGTAATCATATGTATGATACTACTGTAATGTTGTAACTGCTATAGATAAGATACATATGTACTTATTACGTTTCAACATGTTCTCAAGTACTATAAAGTCTGGTCTGTAGTAGCCCTGTAGCCCCAGACTTGACTTCGCTTGTATCTTACAGCACAGTTGTTGTCTATCAAACACCCCTGCTCATTCATCAGTCTGATAAGTTCACCTTGTGTTCACTTATTGCACTCTCACCAAGGAACCTTTCAACTATCCCTTGCACCCCTTTCCCCTCTCATTGTATCTTCACTATAAGTCCCTTGAGGCGTGCTTAGTACCACTCTCCCCAGTAACTCTCTAAGTGCACTTTGTGCTTAGCACTCTCAGACCACACCCCTCCTCTGCCCCTTTAGTGTCCTCAGGATCACTAAGCCAAGTTGGCTGAATGTCCCAGCTGAGACGTAACATTAAGTCAAGTCTTTCAACCTGGCCACACTAAAGAGGCAGAAAAGAGGACTCACTCAATCACGAACCGTACTGGGCTTCATCCCATTCGTAATTGACCATAGAGAAGAAGACGATCTCCCCAGACACATTAAAGGCACTGCCATCTGGAACAATATCAATGATGATGAAGGATACTTCGTATTTGACAAAGACAATAATGTCTATTGTGCAGTTGAATATGAAGAAAGCACAAGACAGTGGTACTTTGTGCAACAAGACACCAGAACACGTAACTGGTTAACTATCCAACCAGTTCCCTCATCCTTCAATCTCAGAAGAGAAGCCATCTGCCCCACTACAGTCCATGGAGTGGATGTAGACAATACAGAAACAGGACATACCCAAAGTTCCTACCCCAGACATTTCCAAAGTTCTGACCCACAGACAGGACATACCCAAAGTTCCTATCCAAAGACTGACATCATTAACCATTCAGCAATGACATCAACAATGACAACAGCTGCTGCAGCACTCACACTAGCTGGCACACAAGTACCCTCTATGAGCACCTTTTCCCAACGTACCAGAAAAGGAATGGCTCCACTAGGTGGCGGCCCTCCTGGTGGATCAGGGCCACCAGGTAGTGGAGGACTCGGAGGATTCCCACCAGGCGGAGGTCCAGGAGGTGGACCACCAGGTGGAGGGCATCGAGGAGGAGGACCACCAGGAGGAGGAGGAGCTCCTGGTGGAGGACGACGACTCAGTGGGAATGCCCCTAGGGAGTTCAATGGAGATTGAGCACAAGCATGCATCTTCATGAATGAGTTCAATCTCTACTGCCTAGCCAACATGGACACAGAACAGATGGTCATCCCCTTAAAGAGGGCAGCACTTTGCTTCAGGATGATCAAAGGACCCAACATAGACGACTGGGTTCAAGAGCAGACAGACCTTATCTTGGAACATTACAACCGGACTGGAGACCAGCTCAGCCCCATGTATTGGAGTGACTTCGTCAATGCCTTCCAGAGAGCCTACAAAGACACAGGCTCTAGGTAAAGGGCTGAAGACAAGCTG
The DNA here is from genome assembly GCA_015025155.1 of Lactarius quietus. NCBI lineage: Eukaryota > Fungi > Basidiomycota > Agaricomycetes > Russulales > Russulaceae > Lactarius > Lactarius quietus. The sequence continues at coordinate 22,045 of WITN01000156.1, read as the reverse complement.
CACAATCTCTCCTTCATCCCAGGAGAGATTGACACTTTTATTGCACAATTCCAAACCTTGGCACAAGAAGCCGAGTACCTGCTGGACTCCAAACCCACCCTTACTCTCTTGGCAGCAAAACTTTCATTCAAAATGATGGATCATATTGTCAAAGTTGACCATCCCATAGACTTTGAGGGATGGATAGACACTGCAAGACAGTATCACCAAGATAACACCACTGTTACCAACATCCACGGAATCTATGAGGACTCTTTGAAACCCTGTTTTGCAAAGAAGCAAATGGGCTTTTCAGCAAAACAATTGGCCACTATTCTGGGGGTCAAACTACCATCAGCAGACCCAAATGCAATGGATACCCACACAGACAGGTCCTGATCATTCCAAAAGAAAGGGACAAGAAGCTGTGCTGGCATCACGAATGACCCTGAAACACAGCATCAACAAGGGCACTGTTACTCCTGTAACAAACAAGGTCATATTGCAAGATACTGCCCCAAGAAGAAGAAAGAATCCACACCAGTCCCATCCAAAGCCCAGATCACGGAAGTCGCTGACAACAACTCCGAACCTGAGGCCGAGGAAACTTCAACCCTCTCTGCTAGCAAACAGTTATATCGCTTGATCTACACCATGGAAGAAAAAGACAAAATTCAAATTCTTTGTGGTGTGGTTGAAGCAGAGAGAGGGGCTGAAGGTGGAGTCCATGTCGCACATATTGTATGAAGTAATCGATAGAACCCACCTGCAAAGTGGTGGTATGTCTCGGGAAAGCCCACATGGGCCCATGAGGGAAATATAGTGCAAAGTCACAGATGGGCCCATGCAGCCTTTTGGCCCACATTGTTACCGATGGTAATGAATGGGCCTGAAGCTGCACAAGAAATATTCTGCCAATGAATTCAAATGGGCGCAACACCCCTCATGAGATATGTGGCCAAAAGTCTCACATGGGCCCAAGGTGGTTCATGAGTGCAGAGAGACCGATACTCTCCAGTGGGCCCAGCCCCACTCATGGGACATGCTGCCAATGGCTTTGAATGGGCCCAGCCCTGCTGATGGAACATGCTGTTGATGCTCTTGAATGGGCCCAATGCTGCTCAGTAGGTATGCTGTAACGTGCGAGCTGCACGTAAGCCTGACTTAGGCGATGTAGATGAACGCGATGACTTAGCAATCCCTATCTCAAGCACGGAGGCTGAGTAATCGTCTCAATGCACGAAGGCGGAGTTCCAGTTGTTCTTGTTGTCTTCCACACAACGGCCCAAAACCGTGTAGAGTCTGAAGGAGACCGATTCGATTGACGCGTAGTTGAGAATGTAACAAGAAATCCAAGCTGTCGACCACATCAGTCGACAGCTTCCTTATAATGGCTCACTCTCATCAGTGATACCGTCACTACTACTACTATCAGTCATGCTCAGTAATCGTACAGTAATCACTCAGTAATCGTACAGTAATTGATCAGTAATCATACAGTCCACTGAGTAAGCATTCGGGAGCGACTTGTCATCCTGCTTACTGTAGCCCCATGTCAAACCATTACATCACCCCCTTCACAAGGGTGAGCGCCCACGCTCCACGACCCAATTAGTCACCGTGGTTAGTCCAACATCCATCTCGTGCTCGTCTCGTACCTGCCTAATTGCATGTGCTTGCCCCAACCATGCCGCCGAGTGTCGCGCCCGATCAAGGTGGATGAAGATGTCGTCCTCCATCCGTTTGATCGCCATCTCGAGCTCCTTGACGACTTCCGAAGATGCGCGGTAGCGTCTCACCTCGGCTTGGAGGGAGATATCCCCCAATCGAGTGAGGGCTTCGTCTACCTGGCGCTTTCCCCGAAAGTCAGTGTGGAAGTACTGCAGCTCCTCTCTAGTGTACTCAGCTGCTGGTCCCATGTCCCGACAGGGCTCTGCGTGGATATCGGCCCTATAGATGGGCGCATACCTCCCCATCGTTCCGTACACCTCCAGGTTGTCCAACATCTTGACCCGCACATATTTGGCAGGTATCCTTCGTCCGTCGTGTTTGATGACCATAGGCACCCAGTTCATCCCGTTGTTGAGGATGAATCCATTGGGAGTAAGTGATAAGGCACGAAGAGCGCGCCTCGCCACATGCGCTCAGCGCGCAACGAAAGGGGACAAGTCCCGTGCCTCTTGGTATGGTGGTAGTCCTCGCGCTTCGTACCCAATTTCCGCCATTGGTCCGTAGACAACAGCAATTGGCGGTGATCGGTCCTCATCATCATCAGTTTCTTCGGCAACGTTGGTGATGCATGGGGGTACTCGCAGTGGTGCGCAGTGACAATAGTTGGGGGGGTTGTCACACTGGGTGCAGACGACATGGGCGTAGAAGTAAGAGGCATCGCTTTCGTCGTCTTCGTCTTCACTGGTGTGGTCGACGGCTGTGGTGGAGGTGTGAGCGGTGGTGGACTGGGTGACGCTTTCCTCAACAGCCACTGTATCCTTGTCCTCCTCTCCGTCGCTGTCATCCTCACTACCTGATCCTGTCTCCAGGACTCCATTACCTTCCTCAGCAACTGGTAGTCACTCCTCATTGTCCTCCACTCTTCCACTTGCAGGTGTGGGGAATTGCCCACGAGCCTCGGCCAGGTCTCGCTCTCGTTGTTCTCGTTCTGTTCAGTCTTGCTTGGCGACTGCTCGGACATGTTCGATGGCTGAGCAAAAGGGGTCGTCCACATTGTTGGTGGTGTCATAGGTGGTGAGGGTGTCGACGTGGGGGATTTCATCAATGTTGATAATGGTGAGTGGGACATGAGACATTGTAGTGGGGTTTGATGACTGTGGTTGATCGGTTACTGCTGCTTTTATGTGAATTTCGGCTCGCGGATTAGATTTTTTGAACTTCCTTATCTCTTCCTCCACATGGACGTCGTCCCATGGGACCCACTGGTTGTCCGAGTTGGCGTAGCCTCTCCACTTTATTAGGTATTGGAGTTTGCGCCCGCGTCCATGTCTTCTCGAGTCTAGTACTTTTTCGACTTCGTATTCTTCCACGTCTCCTACCAATTCTGGTGGTGGCCATTGATAGTTTACGCCGTGAATCAGCGTCTCTTTGTAAGGCGTAAGGAGATCTGTGTGGAAGACATCATGGATGCTCCACTGTGTGGGAAGTTCGAGTCGATAGTTGACAGGGGACATCACCTGTACAACCTTGAATGGTCCATGTCTTCTGGGCACAAGCTTCATAGTTGGTTGGTTGGTCCGCAGGTGACGCCCTTCGAGCCAGACCTTGTCTCCTATTTGATATCTAGGGGTGTCACGATGCTTGACCCATGACCATTGTGCGCGGCGCATTTGTTCCTGTGCCTGGTGTCTTATCTCTTTCAATTGTTCTAGTCTGGCCTCTACTTGCGGTATTGGTGATTTCTTATCTGTCCAGTTAGTATGGGGGTGGTATTCTATTAGTAACTGGAATGGAGATTCGCACGTGGATTCGTTAGTCCAATTGTTGTGTGCGAACTCAGCGAGCGCTAGATGCTCAGCCCAATTGTCCTGTCTCTCGTTAGCCCAGAACCTGAGGTATTGTTCCAACCATTGGTTAGTACGCTCCGATTGTCCATCCGTTCGTGGGTGATAGGCTGTTGAAATATTTTGTTGTATTCCCAAGATTCGGCACAATTCTCTTGTGAATTTTGACGCGAATCGAGGGTCTCGGTCGCTGATGATTTTCGCTGGTAATCCAAACCGTGCGACGACATGTTTGGCATATAGTATTGCCGTTTCTTCACCTGAGATTTCCTCCTTGCATGGTATAAATATTGACGCCTTTGAGCAGTCATGGTCAGTGACTGTGAGTATGGAGTCGTACCCTCATGACACTGGGAGTTTGGTGATAAAGTCCAGTGCGACTACCTCAAACGGTGTTGCTTCTGGTTTTGGGAATATGGGCTGTAAAGGTGCCTTTGTTTTGTGCGTATTGACCTTGCATCACTGACATTCGGCGCATCCTTGGACGTATGCAGCAATATCCTGTTTCATCATAGGCAACCAGTAATGGTGCTCCACTAGCTGTGTCGTTCAGTTTATTCCTGGGTGTCCATGAACGGGAGGATCATGGTGGGTAGAGATTACTTCTCTGATTTCTTCCATCGTCCCCGTGATAACTAGCCTCTGTCCTTGGTACCACCAAAGCCCGTCGGCTTTGGTTAGTTTATGGGGATCGACCCATTTGCATATTCTTTGCTTGTCTTGTTGTGGGGTAGTTGTGGTTGCTCGTACAAACAATTTGTTTGGTAGGACTGTAACATCTTCGTTGTCCTTTTCCCCCTGGTCGTAGTCGGGATGTCGAGATAGTGCATCGGCTCTTCCATTCGCGGTTCCCTTGACGTGATGAATCTTGAAGTCGTATTCCGCTAGTTCCAAAACTTCTCTGGCAATTCGGCGGCTAATTTTCTGGGGATCTCGCCAATATTGAAGGTTGAGATGGTCTGAGAATATTCTTACTTTGTGTGGGGATTCTGCCAACAAGTGTCTCCAGTTCCTCAGCGCTTTTACTATGGCCAGCAACTCAAGGTTGTAAATGTCATAGTTGCGCTCAGCCGTGTTGAGTGTTGCTGAGTAATACCCCACAGGATGTCGTTTGCCGTCTGATTTCTTTTGTAGTAGTACCGCTCCTACTGCGAATCCTGAGGCGTCCACTTCTAGGTCGAATTGTTGGGTTTGATTGGCATGTGCAAGAATTGGCTCTGTGGTGACTCATTTTTTGAGGGTGTCGAATGCAATTTGCTGTCTTGCTCCCCATTGCCATGGCTCGTCTTTGCGTGTTAGTTTGTTTAATGGTTTGGCAATGGCGGCGAAGCCTCTGATGAACTGCTGATAGAAATTGCAGAAACCAAGGAAAGATCGTACGTCCTTTACCGATGAGGGGGATTGCCAATCCCGAACACTGGAAATTTTGACGGGGTCCATACGTGTCACCCCCTCTTCAAGGATTACCCCCAGGTAATCAATACTATGAGCGTTGAAGACACATTTTTCCGGTTTGAAAAATAGGTCGTGTTTTTGGGCGATTGCCAAGATGTCAAGAACCGCATCTTGGTGCTTTTTGAGGGATTGGGGTTGTCGTTTTGTTGCTATGGCGATGTCGTCCATATAGACCCTGATTGTGGTTCCTATAGCCTCGTGTTTTGCGATGGTTGGTCGGTAGATTTCGTTCATGAAACTTTGGAATGTGGCCGGTGAGTTACACAACCCAAAGTACATTACCGTTGGTTCGTAGAGTCCGCGGTGTGTTTTGAATGCCGCTTTGTGTTCGTCCCCCTCCTTGATTCGTATGTTGTTGTACCCCTGTTGTACGTCCAGTTTGCTGAATATTTGAGCTCCCCCAAGATCTCTGATAAGATCGTCAATGAGGGGGAGTGGGTATTGGTTTCTTATTGTCCATTCGTTGATTCGTCGGTAGTCCTGTACAGGTTGTAGCTTTCTGTCCTTCTTTTTGATAAAGAAAAAGGATGATGCGTATGGGGACTTTGAGGGACGAATATATCCCTTCTCTACTTGTTCGTTGATGAAATCGTCTAAGGCTGCATCTTCAACCCTTGTCATGGGGTATACTTTGCAGTCTATGACATCCAGTACTCCTGTTTTGAAGTCGATCACGTGGTCACAACTTCTTTTTGGTGGGAATCACTTTGATTCTTCTTCGCTGAATACCTTCGCAAAGCGTTGGTATTCTTGTGGGACTTTGACTTCCTTCGTGTATTGTTTGGCGTCAACCGCTAGTTCCACTGCTGATCGTTGCCCATACACTTGTTCCTCCAGTTCGGTCACTACTTGTTCTCTTGCTTCCATTGTGAACATTCGTGACACCTTTGCATCCTCTTGCTCTTCTGTCAGCAGTTTTGCTAGTACTGCTCTTCTGTCATTTGGGTTAACAGATCGTAGCACTATAGGGAGTTGTTTCTCATCTATAGTGGCATGGCGCCAGCTGAACCGAGGTTCGTAGGTGGTGAGCCATGGATATCCTAATAGTACATCTTCTTTGCCGATGTCGGTGATGAGGAAGCGCATTTCTCTTGTGGTACCTCCTGTTTCCACGTTAAGTGTAAGGTAGTGTGTGATCTGCCCCGCTTTATTAGTGGTATCGTCGATGTTATAGATGTTTTTGGGCTTATCTAATGCCCGTTGTCCCAACCCCATTCGTTTGACGAAGTTTGGGTGTATGAAGTTATCTGTGGCTCCTGAGTCCACTGACGCTTTGATGTCGGCCATGTTGTAACTTGCGCGAATTGACACTGGTACTCGCATAGAATGGTAGCGCATGATATACACGGAGTTACAATGTATTGCCCTTACCCAGGCCACCGGCTTTAGGCACTTCCAAAATCCTGTCCCATCAGTTGTTGTAGGACCAGGTCCTGTACTTCTTCATCGTCTCCTGCTACTCCTCTTAACCATTCCGCCACCTTTTCTTCTTTAGTTGGCGTGGTCTCCGTCGTTCGTGACTGTACCTCACGTCATCGTCGAGGTTGCCTGCAGTCGCAGCTGATGTGACCCATCTTCTGGCAGTTATAACACTGTGTTTGACTGTGGTCGCGTTTGAACTCCCTTTGTCGTTGGAGGAATCCCCCTCACAGTGCGTATGGTGGTCGCGGTGGGTTATTGTTTTGTCTGTAGTTGTTGTTGAGGATATCCTCTGCTCCAGCTACCCTCCCTCGTACTCGATCTGCTGATGTGTCCATTCGATCATCGTTCTGGAGTGGTGTGAGTAACTTAGCTAGTGCCCCGCCAGAAACTCGTCCTGGTTTGAAAGCGTCCAGGTTTCCTCGAACCGTCAGCATATGAATCCATTTTTGTTGTCTTTTCAAGGCGGACGCCCTCCATTCTTCGTAGTTTCGTGGGTCGTCATGTTGATACATCGTTTCGTATAGGGCCCGCGGTAGTCCCTTTCTGAAGTACTTGAGTGTTTGCTCGGCATTGATGTTGTATCCTGCATGCCGAACTAGTTGTTCGAATTGGGCGATATAGTCATCGATCCTTCCATCCTTCATGTGTATCCCAGCATCAAGCTGGGCTTGGGCTTGTTCTTTGCTGAGAATGTCACCGAACTGCCTTTGGAAGGCGTGGAGTAGGTTTTCCCATAGTCTATTGTCGAATTGATCTGTTCCCCTGGCTACCTCGTCGACGAGCCATCAGCTTGCGGACATTACCCACTGGTTAACCGCATTTCCCTGTATGTATGTGAGGAACAACATAGCTTTTTGGTACTTGTTCCTCATAGCTGAGTGGTTGGCGTTGACTCCCGCATATACCTCCCATTGCAGGATAAATGCTTCGGCCTGTGACCTTGATCCTGTGAACGTTGGCGGTGGATTGCCAATGAACTTGTCGTTTCCTCCTTGTTGAGGTGCTATCGCTGGTCCTGCTGGTGGTGGTCCTCCTCCTCCTCCTTGCGGCCATCCTCCATTGGGTGGTCCTCCTCCTGGCAGTCCTCCTCCTGGCGGTCCTCCTCCTGGCGGTCCTCCTCCTGGTGGTCCTCTCCTTGGTGGGAAGGGTCTGTTATCAGGTGATGGTACCCTGTTTCGATTGAGTCTGAATTCATAGAACATATCCCCGTCGTGGTTACTTGGGGCGTCGGGGACGTCTGGTCCCATAGCTCGATTAGCGGCTACCATATCTTCTGGTTGTAGTGGTTGGACATGGCCTGTCTGTTCATTTATTACAAGCCGGGGTGGTGATACTTCTGTTTGGGTTGTCATGTAGCTGTATGGTATTCCCCTAATTGGTTCGGGAATATGTAACTCAGCTGTTTGTGCGATGAGCGCATCTACTTCTGGTGATTGTACTGCTATTTCTTCGGGTTCTGCTTCCTCACTGTGCGCAGTTGGTGGTCGTTCACTGGTATGACTTGATGCGGCTGGGGTAGCCGATCGTAGTTGGAACTCGGTTTGTGGTGGTTCTGATTCGAGGTTTTGATCGTCTTGTCCGTCTATAGTTCCTTGCTGGCTGATTGGTCATGCATCTACTAGTGGCACGTTAATGTGTAGGTCGTCGGCTGCTGGTCGCATTGCTTCGAAATAGTTATTGGTGTTGCTCCACCTGAGTTCGACCCAGCAACAGCGTTCTTTGTTGAAAACTACCGGATGATACCTTTGCACGGTAGCTCCCTCCGCGTAGTAGCCTGTGTTGTTTTTGTCACTCCTCCTTGTATCCGGTACGTGTCTCCACCTGACTCTTCCTATGAGGTAGCAAGTAGGGGCGTCCCATTCTCTTGATTCAATTCGATAGGGTTGAAAATCCCACCCGTCCTTAGTATTGAGGGTCGCCACAGCGTTTGATTTTTCTTGAGTAGAGCTTGGATTTAATGTAATGCATGAGCTGCACGTAAGCCTGACTTAGGCGATGTAGATGAACACGATGACTTAGCAATCCCTATCTCAAGCACGGAGGCTGAGTAATCGTCTCAACACACGAAGGCGGAGTTCCAGTTGTTCTTGTTGTCTTCCACACAATGGCCCAAAACCATGTAGAGTCTGAAGGAGACCGATTCGATTGACGCGTAGTTGAGAATGTAACAAGAAATCCAAGCTGTCGACCACATCAGTCGACAGCTTCCTTATAATGGCTCACTCTCATCAGTGATACCACCACTACTACTACTATCAGTCATGCTCAGTAATCGTACAGTAATCACTCAGTAATCGTACAGTAATTGATCAGTAATCATACAGTCCACTGAGTAAGCATTCAGGAGCGACTCGTCATCCCGCTTACTGTAGCCCCATGTCAAACCGTTACATATGCTGCCAATAGACTCAAATGGGCCCAACACCGCTCATGAGATATGTGGCCAAATTGTTATGTGCGAGCTGCACGTGAGCCTGACGTAGGCAGTAGTAGTTGTGAACGTGGTGACTTAGCAAACTATAGCGATCCAAGCGCTTATGGCTGGATATCGTCTCAACACACGAAGGTGGAGTCTCGTGACCTTGGTATGGTCCTGTCCTCAACGCACAAAGGCGGAGTGCGTCTTGTTCACAGTAGAGGGGCTCTGATCTGCCTGAGATGAGAAGGGAGCAAGTCGGGATACTATTGAGCTGCTGGGAGTACAAGAAGGTCAAGCTGTTGACCACATCAGTGAACAGCTTCCTTATATAGGATACAAGGTGTCCGCCTTCGTCAGCGAGACAGCCACTACTACAAGTCACTTGGTAATAGTACAGTAATCACCTCAGTCATCGTGTAATCTCCTCAGTCATTGTACAGTAGTCTGAGTAAGTATTCAGGAGCGACTTGTCATCCTGCTTACTCATCGAAATGTTACACAAATGTCTCACATGGGCCCAAGGCAGTTAATGAGTGCAGAGACTGATACATTCCAATGGGCCCAGCCCCACTCATGGGACAAGCTGCCGACGGCTTTGAATGGGCCCAGCCCTGCTCATGGAACATGCTGTTGATGGTCTTGAATGGGCCCAACGTTGCTCGGTAGGTATGCTGCCAATGGCCTCAAATGTGCCCAATACCACTCATGTGATATGCAGCTGAAAGTCTCACATGTGGGTGGCCAAGGTGGATAATGAGTATGGAGACCGATACTCTCCAATGGGCTGAGCGCTGCTCATGGGACATGCTACCAATGGTCTTGAATGGGGCCTAACGCTGCTCAGTAGGTATGCTGCCGATGGCCTCAAATGGGCCCAATACCACTCATGTGATATGCAGCCAAAAGTCTCACATGGGCCCAAGGTGGATAATGAGTACAGAGACCGATACTCTCCAATGGGCCAAGCACCGCTCATGGGACAAGCTACCAATGGTCTTGAATGGGCCCAGTATTTCTCATGAGTGGTATTACTGATGGTCTTGAATGGGCCCAACGCTGCTCAGTAGGTATGCTGCCGATGGCCTCAAATAGGCCCAACACCGCTCATGAGATATGTGGCTGAAAGTCTCACATGGGCCCAAGGCTTTTCATGATTGCAGAGACCAATACTCTCCAATGGGCCGAGCACTGCTCATGGGACATGCTGCTGATAGTCTTGAATGGGCCCAGTATTTCTCATGAGTGGTATTACTGATGATCTTGAATGGGCCCAAAGTTTCTCAGTAGATATGCTGCCGATGGCCTCAAATGGGCCCAATACCACTTGTGTGATATGTGGCCGAGAGTCTCACATGGGCCCAAGGCTGTTCATGAGCACAGAGACCTATACTCTCCAATGGGCCCAGCCCCACTCATGGGACATGCTGCCGGTGGTCTTGAATAGGCCCAACGCTGCTCACAAGGTATGCTGCCAATGGCCTCAGATGGGCCCACTATTTCTCATGAGGGATATTGCCCATGGTATTGAGTGGGCCCAATGCTGCTCATGAGGTATGCTGCTGATGGCCTCAAATGGGCCCAACACCACTCATGAGATATGTGGCCAAAAGTCTCACATTGGCCCAAGGCTGTTCATGAGTACAGAGACTGATATTCTCCAATGGGCCCAGCCCCACTCATGAAATATGCTTCTGATGGCTTTGAATGGGCCCAGTATTTCTCATGAGGGATATTACTGATGGTCTTGAATGGGCCCAACGCTGCTCAGTAGGTATGCTGCCGATGGCCTCAAATGGGCCCAAAACCGCTCATGAGATATGTGGCTGAAAGTCTCACATCGGCCCAATGCTGTTCATGAGTACATAGATTGTTACCCCCCAATGGGCCCAGCCATGCTCATAGGACATGCTGCTGATGCTCATGAATGGGCCCAGTATTTCTCATGAGTGGTATTACTGATGGTCTTGAATGGGGCCAACACTGCTCAGTAGGTATGCTGCCGATGGCCTCAAATGGGCCCAACACTGCCCATGAGATATGTGGCCAATAGTCTCACATGGGCCCAAGGCCGTTCATGAGTACAGAGACCGATACTATCAAATGGGCTCAGCCCCGCTAATGGGATATGCTGCTGATGGCTTTGAATGGGCCCATTATTTCCCACAGGGGATACTACCGATGGTCTTGAATAGGCCCAGTATTTGTCATGAGGGATATTACCAATGGTCTTGAATGGCCCAACGCTGCTCACGATGTATGCTGCCGATGGCCTCAAATGGGCCCATTATTTTTCAGAAGGGATATTACAGAGGGTGTTGAATTGGCCCAACACTGCTCACAAGGTATGCTGCTGATGCTGCCGACAGTCTTGAATGGGCCCAGTATTTTCCATGAGGGATATTACCTATGCTGTTGAATGGGCCCAATGGCACTCATTGGACATGCTGCTGATGGTCTTGAATGGGCCCAGTATTTCTCATGAAGGATATTACCGATATTGTTGAATGGGCCCAGTGCCACTCATGGGACATGCTGCTGATCGCCTTGAATAGGCCCAGTGCTGCTCATGGTACAGGCTGCCGATTGTCTTGAATGAGCCCAACATTACTCATGAGAACGGCGACCGATGCTCTCAAATGGGCCCAAACTTTTAACAATTCAATGCACATTTAGTGTTTTGACAAACCGGATTAAGAATTGATGTAAATTGTTTATATTCAGCACTATTTGTAGAGATGTAAGGCGAACTGTCTACCGAACATTGTTTTGTTGCAGGTGGCCACACTAGCTCCCCTACACCGTGCTGTTCAATGCGACAGAATGTTCGCCGAAACTCTCGGCAAGAATGTCTGCAATGATAAACTTCTGCTGCTCAGTATTTGAGCACGAGTGTCAGCAATGCGTAACGTATAGAAAGATCGGTTAAGACTTACCAGAAGACATCTGTTGACCGCAGAATGGGTGGTAACGATGCCACATTCGAGAGATGCTATGAGTGAGAGAGGGGGAACGTTAAGAAGCGGACGACGAGAAGTAAAAAGATATAAACAATCCTAATCCAAGTGCTGTATTCTATTGTTCCACCCCATACCATCAAAATCCAACCTTTTGTTGAAACGTAATAAGTACATACGTATCTTATCTATAGCAGTTACGACATTACAGTAGTATCATACATATGATTACCATATTAGGGTACTCCGTTACGCACAAAAGTGGGCGCAACTCCAATATGGAGGGCGCAAGTCTTATCAGTATCACACGTGGTGATATTGAAGACTTCTGGGGTGTTTCACATCAGGTGTTACTGAAAACGCAATATTGTGGACACCATTACTCATCACTTTTACGCAAATGGACATGGGTGGACCATAGGGACCGGTTTTCCTATAAATGAGGGGAGTAGAGGCCCTCTAAGAATACAAGTCGTTCACTCTACGCACACTTGAGCACTCCTCTCTACAAACCTCTCTATTAGTCTCTATACCTTCATAAGGTGAGACTCCATGACACTGTTTGCTGCGCTGGTTGCTGCGCAACACCTTTTAGTCCTTTTTGTACACATGGTGCCTCGTAATGTGCTTTCCATCTGCTCGCAAGAAGTCGATGGTAAGGTGACTTCAGCCATCCTTGCTGGGACTCTCCCCATGCCAGCCAGTTGTTCTACAAAGTTTCAGTATTGGGCACGCATTAAAGGGAGCGTAGAGAGGTACTTTACTTTGGCGATCTTGGCGCTGTGACGTTCCAAGCCCCTCCTCGCATAGTGCAAGAATATGCAATTAGTTACCTCCACTCGTTCGTGGAGTTGCCTTGCCCAGAGCGTGCCCCAAATAATACAGCGAAGCAGCATTGCAGTGGTGAGTGAATAGAGTGTGGGTGGTGTGGGTGGTGGGTGAGGGAGAAAGTAAAGGGATGAGCAATATGTGGGTGGGTTGGATAATGGTGTGAGGCAAGAGATGCGATATGCGGGTGGGTTGAATAATGGTGTGAGGCGAGAGATGCGCAAACATTTGAACTTGTTTGTCAGTTTCTCACATGACTTGAAGGCCACGCCATACCTAAAAAATGAGCCAGTGGAATCTCTCTGTTTTCAAACTCGTCACCTGGCTTCTGACGAAACTGCCAAGGCATCTTTGACACTGCCGGGAGCCCAAATTTCAACGAACAAATACACAATGGCACGATATTAAAAAAACATACATGCTGGCGCATTCATTCTCTCTCATCATGAGGGACAGCAGCCAGCAAGGTAAACTTGAAGAATGGTGAGGAAGATCATAGGAGACATGTTGGAAAGACCTCACACCTGTTGCCAATCTCTCTATCAAACTAGTCATCTGGCTTCCAACAAAGCTGCCAAGGTATCTTCTGCATGGCCGGGGGCACGAATTTCAATGAACAAATACAGAGACAAGATTGACCAGCGGCTGGTAGATGACAAGGACAAAGCGAGACCAAGGGTTGGAAGGGCTTGACGGTGACACCAGGATGGAGATGGGCAACAGCTAATTCACCCGACGCAGCCAGACAACAAGTCAAAGATGCCTGAGATGGAACGCATGTAGGAAGAAATGAAAAAGCCTCATCAGGAAACTGACAAAGTTTTCAGGTTTTTCCAGGTTTTTTCCGAAACCACCCAAAATTTTATTCATTTATTTCAATATTTTCAGTCCATATAGCCTTTGTGGGAAACATCACATACTTGATTGGTCCACTATGGATCTGGCTGGGTTCGTTGAATAGCTGAAGCCAAAAATAAAATCTTGGGAAGCTGCCGAAGCTCAACAATGAGCCCATTGCTGCTCCTGATAACTTCAATTGGTAAAACCCATGCGAGATGTTCAAATGAGAAGATGTATATCATGTGTGGGCCTGCGAATAGAGCTTTGGAAATTTTTGGATGGGGAAAGTGTTATTGATCTTCGAAGCTGCTGAAGTGCTTTGATCGCTAATGTTGCCCCTACCCTGCCGATGACCTCTGTCAGGCCAAGCGTTGTTCGTGTTCATGACTGACATGGCTGTCACAGGGCCACAATATGCTTTTCAACACATGGCTATTGTCACGATCTGACATCGTCTCGCCTTCGGACAACGTCAAAACACGCCGTTGTATGCATGAACATTGGAAGAACTGCCAAGATTACCCAGAGGCACACAAATGGGTAGGCAAAGATCCAGAGTACGATGAAGAAGAGCAGGTACGCGCTCTAGTGTGGAGTCAAGGAACAGATGAAGAAGATTATATTGGAGAAGGAGAAGCGTTGAGGATTGCCCAACTTGTGAGTGGAATGCTAGTTCATGCAGAACCCTCCAGTGCTGGCACCTCTACTACAGGACGGATGAAGATCACGTGATTATGTCACGTGATAGTCCCGGGTCATGGCATGTATCTGACCTAATCCATAAGTCATGGGACTCGTTGGATGGAAGGTTATGGAAGACCATGGTAGGCATGAGGTCGGATGCGGGATTCCCGATAGCCGAAGGTCTGGACAATTCCCAGTATGGGTCGATTCTGATGGAAGGTATTCTGATGCGCTGATATTGCGCCGAGACATTTGTTATCTTGTTATCTTGTGTTCTGATGTCATTTGTGAGTCATATGGTTGTCTTTATCTCTGACTCATGTGAGGCCGTATGCCTCATGGATTGTATGTTTCATGATAAGCCCCTGTGGCTTGATGGACAATTCTCATTGGCAGATAAGGTCGTGAGTCGTGTTTACTATAGTTCGAGCTCAGTTAGAATACTGTCTTGGAGTACTATAAGTAGTTGGCAGGTTTCGCCAGTAGTCGTTAGCTTAGTTGTCTTGAACTTCCACCTGTATTCCTCTCAGGCATAGTCAAGCATTCTTATAGCAGAGTCATTGGTCATTGTGACTATTCTTCTCTCATTATTCACTTGTGTCAAGAGTTATCTTCAAGTGACGCCGTATAAGGGGACCTTCTGTGGTTATTCGCCCTTTTAGAGTATTTCCTAAGTTGCAAGCCGTGCGCTTGACTGGGAAGTGATAGCAGGAAAACCTTCGGGTTCAAGTCGAACCAGCGATTGTTGGAATCGTGACAGCTATGATACTTTGAACATGTATGGAGTGCAAGTCTACCTTCTGATATCCTGCATTGCTCCATTGTCCAAGTCACTGACGATTCTGTTGACCACCGCAATCAACTTAAGCCCATCATCATAAAGTTGTTGGATTTTGTTGTCGATGCAATGAAGTCTTCGCATTTCATTGCGTAACAGCAGCGAGGTCACGAATACCGGGGTGAACCAATTATCTTGCACCTGAGCAGGGCAGATAGTTAGCATTTGCTATGCTAGCCAGCGGGTAATGCATCACACTAGTTCAGTATCATTTTCAAGAGCATCTTGATGCGATTGTAGGCTTGTTCCTGCCTGGTGTTCCTGCATTTCCAGGGCATAAGGATGCAGAGGGCGCTCTCCCCATTTCCAGACTGCATCCAAAAAGTTAGAGTTGTTGTAATTAGTGAACATGAGACTCACTACCTTCTGCCGAAGGGTCACCAGTCGGTTTATCAATTCTGGCATCCTCTTGCATTGCCAAAGTCAGAGACGCAATACAATCAGAAAACAGAGACTCACTGCCTGCTGCTGAAGGGCTCCCAGCCGACTCATCAACATCGGTATGCAGAGGTGCACACCCATCCCTACATCCTCTTCTTGTGCTGCCGAGGGGGTGTAAATTTGCTCTCCAGGCTCAGCAGCCCAAGGAAAAGTTCCTGGCAGCGGCAGCATGTCTATTCCAAGTGTTACATCCAGCGGCAGTGCAAGGTCTGTTCCCTCACCCTGTGCTGCATGAAAGGGCACTGCAGTCATGCCAAAGTTGTCCAGACCTTCTGGGAGGAGAGTTGAATCCATGCCGTAGCTGCATTTACTTTGAGGCAAAGGAGATTCATCCCCATCAAAGTCGCCCTCATCTGATGATGGGTATGTGTCCATTTGACTGTCAGTTTGATCTTCTGGAGGGTGCAGTTGGGCAACATCCGGTAAGATCTCCGTATTCATGCCATAGCTGTGTTGGCTTCCCAGCGAGCTCTCGGCAGCCATGGAGAAACCATCTTCACTTTTGGGAGAAAGCAGGGTCTCCCTCCAGCCCCCTTTTTCTACTGGAGGAGGGTTCCCAAGCTGCCAACGGTTGATAGAGATTGAGAGGTGCAGCTTAGGAGGCATGGATGATGTTGGATGGAAGTGCGATGTTTTGATAAGATTAGATATATTTCTATATATATATATGGTGCACAGGATCCCGTTGCCATTTTCATGCCGCTTGACCTAAATTGGAAATTCGGTTATGTGGTGAGTGGACTTCAAGTTCAACTTTGTGGCATGAAACACGGCTTCTTTACTCTCACACACAAAACATGAATGTACTCCTCGCCTTTGCATCCCACATTGAAGCTGCTATGGATAGCTACAGATCTGTGATGCCCATTCCCAACAGAATGGAATGGGAGAGTCGCGTCAACGATGAGAGGGTAAGTGTGCTCTATTTAATAGCCATGTTCTAATCCCAATTTGAACTAGGTCAGAGCGCTGTCAAACTTTCGCTGCTTGATGGACAAGAATGGAGGCATCCCACTGGCGCTGCATCCCATGGTGGGAGCACTTTTCATTGTCTGTCACAACAGGGCCAATTTTTCGGAAATCAGCAGGAAACACGGCGATCTCCCCAAACTGTGATACTTCAATCATCAGGCCAAGTTCCCCAACGACATCTCAAATCTATTCCCTCCAAAGGAGGAGCGCTGGTGGGAGTTTCTTGGTAAGTAGTGATTGACTATCTCTTTCCCACTCTCACAATCGTGTGCAGCTGCCGAGGCTCACGAATGGGCAAGGATACCCAACCCCTCACTTCCCGACCCTCGCCATCCAACCTGTCTCCGCCAAGCCCCTCGCCTCCCAACCCTGCGCCTCTCAACCCAGTGCCGCCCAACCTGTCTCTGCTCAACCCCTCGCCACTCAATCCATCTCCACAGAAAAAGAAACTTCCGAGGGTCAGGCTAACGCTCCCGCTGAATCCAAATGAGCGGAAGGGTTCAGACATGGAAGTTGACGAATTTGAGGACGACGACTACGTTCCGGTGAGTCACTAAACATTTCTTCCTTCTCAGCACTTCTCACGTGTTTACAAGCACTCTGCCATTGCAGGGAGTTTGTCCACAGCCAGGGGGGATGCTGCAAGAGGTACCGAGTCAAGAAAACAGAAGGGCACCTCGCTACCAGGGTGAGCAACTGCGAAGCGCCATGCTAGCACTTTGCATGGGTGGCAGTCTGAATCTGCAGAAGATTTAGATGAGGTGGCAGCAGAATATAAGTTCGAGGTGAGCTGTTGTCCTTCTAGTCGCCTCTAAGTTGACTAAACAATATTACAGTGTGATAGATGTGTGAGGGCTAGCATTGACTATGAGCCAGACCCGTTCGCCCTTGCCGCCTGTGCGTCTCAAAGAAACTGCAGTGCCACCTCATGCCATGGAACAAGAAGACTGGTAGGGCTGACTGGAGCATGACTAAGGCTGAAGACATGCTTGCATATCGAATCTGTCAGCTCAAGGGGGGTAAAGACAAGAAGACAGTGCACAGGCCACCTCAGCAAAGGAAAGAGGCATCGGGATCTGCAGCATTGCCATTGACAAGACTTTCGGCCCTGGACCTGGAGAGTGGGTCATCATCTTCCCCTGCTGAGTCCCTTCCCGGCAGCAATTTGCCCACCACCGCTACCCCTGCAGACTTGTTTATAGATGCCACTTCCCTCCCAACAACATTTCAATGCCCAATGACCCCTCCAGCCCCTGATTCGCCTCCTCCTGTCACACCATCTGCCTCCCTTGTTAATTTTGCATCCACTTTCCCCACCATCTCTACTCCTGCCATCTCCTCCACTTCCACCTCCGCCACACTCACTGTCAATCCCGCCACCATTTCATCTACCGGTAGCGACAACTATCTCACAGCATCAGCCGCATTACTGGTGGTCACTCCTTCGCCGGCAGCTCAGCTATCAAGCCCTTCATATCTTGGGATGCTGGCAGTAGCACCATCATTATGTCACCATATCGCACCTCAGGAACAAAGTGCATCAGTAATATTTGTCCCATCATTGTCAAGCTCAGAAAACAGTCCTCATGGGCAGCGTGATGATATGAACCCAGTTCCCGATGCTGACCTGTCCAACAGGATTAGCTCACTGGAAAGGAGGATGGATGAGTTTGAGGAGTGGAGGTGCAAGGATGGGGAGTGGAAGTGGCAACTTGACAAAAGGTTGAGCACTGCAGGCTTCTGATGGATGTAGCTCCCACATACATTTTACATTATTTTCCTTCACAAATATAGAGCATTCAATCATATTCGAAGTATATTGCAACAATTTACGCTTACGCAAGTGACATAAATGTAATGAGAAAGACAAGAGTTGAAATAGGTGAAATGTTACCGCAATTATCCAGTGTTTTTCCACAGTATGCCAATGACTTCTAGCATTTCGCTGCCTTCCTAGCAGACGTCCTGCCGCTTCATTAGCAATGTCAATGCGCTATGCACACCACTCACTCACAGTAAAAAAGAAAGTTGGGAAAAAGTCCACCAAAAGTCCAATAAAAGTCATCGACTTTTCTTGACTGAAATGCAGGTTTTTTTGACTAATTATTGACTACAAAAGTCAGGTTTTAGTCAAAGAAAAGTCATCTAAAAGTCATCTAAAAGTCATTGACTTTTTCTTGACTGAAATGCAGGTTTTTTTGACTAATTATTGACTACAGAAGTCAGGTTTTGGTCAAGAAAAAGTCATATAAAAGTCATCAAAGTCATTGACTTTTTCTTGACTGAAATGCAGGTTTTTTTGACTGAAGATTGACTACAAAAGTCAGGTTTTAGTCAAATAGAAGTCAGACAAAGGTCAGATAGAAGTCATGGTTTAGTCAAGCCTAAGTCATTGACAAGTCAAGTTGAAGTCAAGTTAAAGTCAGGTCAAGGTCATATAAAAGTTAAACATTAGTCTAGGAAAAGTCAAATATAAGTCATTATTAAGTCCAATAAAAGTCACACAGTAGTCACTGATAAGTCAGAGAAAAGTCCAGAAAAGGTCAAAGAAAAGTCAAGGAAAAGACTTAACTTAGTCACATAAAAGTCAGATGATAGTCAAGGAAAGGTCAAGGAAAAGTCATGAAAAAGTCACAAAGAAGTCAAGAAAAGGTCACAAAAAGGTCAAGGAAAAGTCATAAAGAAGTCAAGCAACAGTCACAAAGAAGTCAATAAAAGGTCACAAAAAGGTCAAGAAAAAGTCAAAAGGAAGTCAATAAAAAGTCACAAAGAAGTCAAGTAAAAGTCACAAAGGAGTCAAGAAAAAGTCACAAAGAAGTCAATGAAAAGTAACAAAGAAGTCAATGAAAAGTCACAAAGAGGTCAATGAAAAGTCACAAAGGAGTCAAGAAAAAGTCATAAAGAAGTCAAGAAAAAGTCATAAAGAGTAAGCAAAAGTCACACAGAAGTCAAGAAAAAGTCACACAGAAGTCAAGGAAAAGTCACAAGGAAGTCAAGTAAAAGTCAGAAAGAAGTCAAGAAAAAGTCACAAGGAAGTCAAGACAAAGTCATAAAGAAGTCAAGAAAAAGTCATAAAGAAGTCAAGAAAAAGTTACAAAAAAGTCAAGAAAAAGTCAGATAAAAGTCATAAAGAAGTCTATAAAAGTCAATGGAAAGTCAGATAAAAGTCATAAAGAAGTCATGAAACAGTTGCTCCAGTCATTGACTAATACCTGACTTAAATGTGACTATTACTTGACTTTCAGAAGTCAAGTAATAGTCAGCCGAGGTCACACAAAAGTCACGCTTTAGTCAATGCAACAACTGATATATTTTTTACTAAAAAAACATGCCCCCATTGACGACGCCATGGAATCAGCAAGCGCAGGATGTATGTTATTGATAAGAGAGCTGCTATGTAGCAGCTCTCGCGTTGCATTTGGATTTGCGCTGGGAACGATATATTAGTTAGTGATCTAGTAACGACAGCGAATGACTCCTTCGTGGGCTGTTCAGACTTCGGGGCCGCTGCAATCGTCTTGAGAATGTCTGTAAAACAAGATGAGCGAATGCAAATGATTGAAGAGGAATGACATACCTTTTTACTCGTGTGCTTCCCTGGTGGCTCGATGCCATGGTTTTCGATCCAAGCCAGCAGTTCATCCGGCTGGAGGATTCGAGGTGATGGTCATCGCCTTCTGCGACATCTGTGTCAACAGGAGTAGTGGAGGTGTCGGCGGCAGGAGCAGTGGTGTCGGCGCGGCAGGAGTGGTGGCGGTGGTGGTAGGAGCAGCAGCAGCGGTGGAAGGAGCAGTGGTGGCAGCGCCTGCTTTGCCTTTGTCATCCTCGCCGTTGTCATTCACCTTTAGATAGTCAGTACGCAGTGTGATAGAAAAGAAAAAATACTTACCTTTTCCGTTGGAGCTTGTGGATGCTGATCTTCCTGAAGGGCTGCATAGCCCCGCTGTGAACCGACGTACTCGGCCAATGCCCGTTCATCATTGCTACGAGGTGGCGGGCGGGAATCGTCATCTGACGCGGGGGGATGGGGGTCCTCAACAGGCTCATACGGCATCTGCTGTCGCTGCTTCCCCTTGCCCTTGTTGCACGAGGCATGTGAGGGTTTGGGGTCGGGATTGGGATCGGCAACGGGGGAGCATTGTCCTCCACCTGTTGAGGGCAAACAAATATCAAATTAATATATAATAGAAATAACTAATGCTTACGTCTGTGGGAGCTGCACCAGCCTTAACGATGGCAAGGTAGGCGGGACGAGGGGGAGGAGGGCATGGATGGTGTGATTTGGAAACGGGTGCGGGCGTGTCCTTGTGGCCCTTCGCCTTCTTTGCATTTTGCGGCACAGGGCTGAGTTCGCGCTGGCGCTTGCCTTTGGAACCAGCGACCTTCCTCGGCGATTCACGCCTGGGAGTCGAGGGGGAGGTAGTGCGGCTGCGACTTGACTTGGGCTATAAAATGTTTGCTCAATAACTAAGGAATGATTGATCAGATCTCTTAGAGTTGGCAGAGAACCCCTCGACCTCTAACATTTTCTATCCCCACAAATATTTTCATATTTGTAACTATTTTATTCATTGCAGGACTCCAAATAAGTCGATTTTGAGGCAATTTGACCCCAAAATCGACCTATTTGGAGTCCTGCAATGAATAAAATAGTTACAAATATGAAAATATTTGTGGGGATAGAAAATGTTAGAGGTCGAGGGGTTCTCTGCCAACTCTAAGAGATCTGATCAATCATTCCTTAGTTATTGAGCAAACATTTTATAGCCCAAGTCAAGTCGCAGCCACACTAGGGGGAGGCAGGCAGTCAGTGTGAGGGGATGGATGGGAGGTGCGAGAAGGGCAAGCAACAGAAGCTGGTGTAGATGCCCATGATGGGTGGGCAGCATCATGTCGGGAAGGGGGGCCACACGAAGAGGGAGCGATGGAGGAACGAGAACTGAATGGAGCGCATGAATGAGGCGAAAAAGAAGGTGGTGGGGAAGGAGGGAGATCAGCGATAGAGTCGCCGAGCAGGCCCGACCCAAGGACTGTGTTGGCCTTCCAAGACCTGGCACAAAGGGAGAGGAGGGGGGCCATGCCCTCAAGCTCCCGCAGCACTGCATTCCATTCTGTAGCAAAGTGACGTTTGTAAAATTTCTTCTTGTGTGATAGGCCCAGAGCCAAACGGCCTGAGCGGTCGAGACATTCAAGGCGGGTGCGAGTGACGATGGCTGCAGCCTCACGAATGGACTTCCACTCTCCCTCGTTGATCGTTGTGCCATTTGGGTGGTGAATGAAGCGCCACATTGGTGGGCAGGACTGGTTGGTGGACGAGACACCAACATCCAGGTCCTTGAGGCAGTTGCGGAGGGTCCAGAGAACAGTCTGTGGGTAGTGAGCAGGACGGGTAGCGGGTCGAGGATAGGGAAGGGGGGTTAACATTGTGCCGCTGGAGACGAAGACCTGTTGTGCAGGATCATTCGTTCGCAGGGGCGGAGCAGCTGAAGCGACTGTGGGGGCAAAGACAACTAGTCAGAAGGTACAAACAACATGAAAAAAATGAACAACTTACCTGAATTCGACCGAGCGCTGAGAAGCAACATGTCGACGAGGTTGACGTACTTCACGAACTCGGCATTGTGCTGTAGCTCATCATGATGAGCTGGGAAATGGAAGAGACGGACAGGCCAGAGGGGAGAAACAGAGAGGTACCAGG
>WITN01001559.1:0-16018 GCA_015025155.1 Lactarius quietus | reverse complement strand
CCTTGGCGGCGCGAGGGAATACTACTTGAGACAGATAGAAGTCTATAACTCTTGTGTTCCTCGAGAATAGCGGAACAAGATGTTCGTCGACCTGCACGTCGTCGTTCATATTGACACCATTGATCTGTCGCAGTCCAGTGGGAACTCCCTCGCCAAATTCGACCCACTGATCGTATTCCATGTCGGGATTGTCGAGCTTGGTGACTAAATCAAAGCACTGGACTACTTGCTGCCTTGTTAAGCCGCCATAATAATAGCTGAGGCAAGTCAGCGCAATAGCAACGTCCGGGTGACCAAACTCCGCTCTCAAGCTCGGTACGTCCTACGTTTACTTGAGCTATGTTCTTTGGATAGGCTGCTGGGCGGACGTACCTTTGCACGATATGGCACGGCTAGTAACGTCCTGCTTGGATCGAGTCCATAGTCTACTCTCCACCGGCGCTCTTTCAGCACGTAGCCGAGGATCCCTTCGCCGTCAACAAGGAGCCCACGAAGAAGAAGAATTCCGTTCCACAAGGTTGTTCCAGAGCAGTGCGATCGAATTAACTGATGGTCGTCGACAGAAACCTCCTTCCGAGTTATGAAGCGGCGAGTGGCCTCTCGAATCGAGGGTGAGAGAACCGCCAATGAAAGTGTGGATAAGGCACCTCCAAGAGCATCGTCGGCAATGAGCGAGGACACCTGTCGAGAGACCTCCTGACTGAGGATTCGCATGGTAGGGAATCCTTTCTGAGTCTGGTCAAGTTCAAACATCTTCGGAAAACTGTCGTGTAACCGTGCGGCGTGTGCCCGTAATCGACTGAACACCTGTTGCGTCGTGACCAACGATTTGGGTGATCTTCAACCGGCATTTGCTCGCCCGCGGTGTAGACCAATTGATATCGCACATGCAGGATCTCGTCGCTCTCGTCGAGTACGTCGCGCGATACTTTCGTCAGCCAACCTTGTAGAGCCTTGAGTTCGTTAGCAATAGAGAGCTTGTCGCTAGTTTTGTCGGATGTTAACAGGGTATCAATACACATTAGCTTCTGCGAAAGTAAATGTTCCGGTTGGACGACCAGAACACCACCCTCATCCGCGCATCGTCTGTAAAGGGTGCTGATGCTTTGTACGACTGAAGTGCTCATTTGTAAATTCCGCGAGAATGGAACGTAGAAAATCCGACGACCAGCGAGATCAGATAGTCTGCTGAGAAGAAGTTGGTACATTTGGTTCGAAAGCGGTTTGAGCGTCACGATTCTCGCGAGCTTGGAACCATCGGCGAGGGCAGCCGCGACCAGAGGCACAATCACCGATGACTTCCCCTCTCCCATATTGAGCTGAAACGATGCGCTTCGCTGACATGTGGAGATATCATCTCGCGTGCAATCGCTAGTTGCAGCGGACGCGCCAAAAATTTGAGTCGATCTAACGACGCTGCGTGTTAGTGTTTTGATTTCACGAGAAATTTACTTACTTGTATGAGAAGCCAGTCCGGCGAACAAGCCCTGCTACATCCTCGCAAGTGTTTCTGCTTCCCTGAGAGTTCCTCGTCCGGAGTCTCGAGGAAAGTCAGCAACGTTGAGATGCTGATATTTGAGGAACGCTACGCATAACGTGTGATGGTGTTTTCCACTGGTCTGTCAGTGTGCGAACGCGATCCCTGGAAAGCTCTCGTAGGATAGATCGTGGAGTTATTCGAGGCCAAAGGCCCGAGATGCTAAGGACGTTTTCGTGCTCCTGTGATGGCGCTAGAACCCAAGAGAGTCGGAAATATTGCATCCTTCTTCTTGAGCAAAGCCGCGATATTGAGTAAAGCCCCTTGAGGTGGAACACTGCGTTGAACGAGGAGTGAATCCCTTTTCGCTGCCAGTCGCTGTGACTCTGTGCAGGTCTTCTCCGTAGAGCTGCAGTAAAGACTCCGAGAACGCCGGAGCTCCTGTATAAGAGAATGGAGATCATCTTCCCTGGCTGATGTTGTGTTACTTTTACTAGTAGTTGCTTTCGTCACAGTGATAGAAGGTGGTACTGTCGGACGAAGGCGGTGCCATGGGAAGTTGGCTCGAGATATCAGGACCTCTCGAATGAAGGAGATGACGCTTTTGGGGTCTCGCGCTGAACTGGGGAGAAAACACGTAGGGTAATTCGAAGGGAATACCGGTCCTATAACAGTTCAAGATGGTTGTAGGTGGCGTATGTGGGCGCTGAAGTCAACGTTCGAGGAAATCGATCGTAGGTATGCCTTAACGCTTTCTGTGCACCTTTTCTGTCGAACCACTGCCATGGAGATCGCACCAATACCTGGGCCACTGTTCAACTGTCGACTGAGCCGCCCTGACGCTAATTCGCTAATGGACTGTTGTATTCTTGCCTTCGTAGCTTCTTAGCAGCCTTCTTGCTGGTGAACGCTGGGACCTCCACGGTTTGCGCAGGGTAACTCATAGGAAGAGCAAACTGAGACATCAATTTCGCCAATCGCTTTGGTCTGGATGTGTGCCGTCTGAGAATTCATAGCGAGATGGCGGAGGGCGTGTGAGCCACGGAGTCTTGTGTCCGTCGCCAAAACTAGAATCATGGGGATGATGTCTGCGTAAGTTGGATTCGCTGAAGCTAGCTGCGGAAAGGCTGAATGCCAATTTGATCTTGGTGTCTTGTGGATCACAGCTGTAACGCCTCCTGACAAATGTCGTATATGCCGAGCCAATCCTTCGCGGCATCGAAAGTAAGCCAGTATCGACTATATCGCAGGGAAATCCCCTTCTCGGCTGGGCCAAGTGATTTCCATGATTGCATCGTCTCCCACAGGTTAGGCGATTTGTGAGGAAGACTGGGCTGATCGTTCCAAACGGACCATGACATCTGGTAGGCAACATGCTCCGCGCCTTGTCCATCGGCTACATCCCTTGCATTGTAGGCGGCGTCCTCGACATTGAAGAAGGCGAGTGCCTTAGGCTTTGCAAGTCATGTGGGTAATACACCTTGTTCCGAAAGGCAGGCCCGAGATAGCAAGACCGGCTGACGACGAGGAATCTCAAAGGCGAGGGGATTCTCGTAGAGTGATTCCAGCATGTGCGTGATCAAGAATCGCAAGAACAGCTGGGTGGTAGTCATGGTGCTGCGAGAGAATAGGGAGGTCGTTCCATTTGACGGTGACCATCAACTTGTAATGAGGCGGATAATACGCTCTGACCGGCGTCAAGTCACCAATCAGGTCCAGGAGTTTCGCGTCATCCTTGCCCAGTCTTTGAAACGACAGCATTAGCGGCGCTTTGCAACAGTTCAGTGATTCTTCCGTCCCGGTGTGTCCGAGTAATGGATCGGGGAGGCAATGGCTCGTAAGCGCATGCAAATAACATTGATATAACTTGCTATGCAGGCTCACGTTTCCGGTGAGGCGTCCCAGATCGGTGTCGATGGTATATTCGTGCCAGTGGACACGTCGCTCGGCTCCCGTATTGATGTAAACTCTCGAAAAATCGCCATCCAAGCCGAATTCAATATCTCCTTGCGGAATGATGACCCGCCGCGGCATCATCTCCGAAGAGCCATTGCTTGGGCGCAAGATGAGTTGATTTCTCAGTCCAAACAATGTACCGCAAGACTGAAATTCATCGATGACGTAGCCCGACATGCTTCGGCACTCCAGTTCCTGAGTCCGGATTGATGAAGAATACGAGATGCAGTCGATTGAGGGATGCTTCTAGTGCTTGGTTTGTGCACGTGACGATAATATGTTCGGAGATTCGAGTGGAGAAAGTAAGCGGGATATCATTTGAAATGTGCCGGAACGTATATCAATCAGATCTACTGAGGCAGCGCCATCTCCAGAAATTTTGCGGAACATGGACTGGGCGAACAGTGAGTCGCCAATTAGATGGATCTGAAGTCCAAGGCGATTCAATGGGCGGAATTCGACCTCTCCTGTATCAAGGTCAAGCCAATGTATACAGTCGTCCACGAAAGGCTTTGGGAAGTCGCCAACGAATACTTTGCGGGGAATAAACTGTAAGAGTCGGGAATCCTCTGGTCGTCGAGCACGCAGAGTTAAATCTCCATCTCGCAGCGAAAAGAATACCTTCAGTCCCATTAGCCGCTGCACACAATTGTTGACAACGATGACTTACTTGATGTCCCGAAACATTCGATCGAGTCATAAATTCCATTCCAGGGATGTCAGCAGGAACTACGTCGAGAATCCGCTGAAAAGAGCACAAGTACACATGTGAATTAAGCGTCGATCAGAAAACCTTGAAGCACTCACGGCTCCTAGAACGCTTGCGTATGTTGGATGTTCGATAATTCTTGCGGTAGCTTCCCAAGGGGTTTCCCGCCAATCAGTAATTGCCCGGTCAGTAGATTATAGTGGATCTCCTGTCCGCCCTCGAAATACAGGTGATCCACCGTGAGTTAGGACCGGGCAGCACATGCCAATTCGAAGAGCCCTGCCGGCTGAACCCAGGCCATAATATTGCGAGCCCGTGATCAAAGACTACTGGGTTGGACTGTACGTATTCGCGGAAAACAGGTTCGAGAATATGGAGGACGCGGACATGCCTATTGAAAGCCGAACGAAATAATGATCGTCTTCGAGAGACAATGGGTGTTGTCATGTACAATGACTGCGCAATGCACAGCAATTGCGATATCGTTGTCCCTTGCAAGCGCCAAGGAATGTGTTCCTGGCAAACGTCGTATGTAGAGAAACACGTTGCGGCTAATGTGCACAGTCGTCGACGTAAGTCGGTGCGCGACGTTTCGTCTTCAGTATGTCTAGTTTCGAACCAAGCACGTTGATCCACTTGTGCGCTATGTTCCGTGCCTTCCGAAGTAACTCATACACTCTTTGACAGTTACCGGATCGCAAGTCGAAGATAGGAAGCGGCTGGCAATAAGAGCTGGAAACTATTGAACAGGTGGAAAGTAGGGATGTTGCTATTTCAACGTACCAATAGTCCTGATGTGACTTCCTCAAGCCAGTTGGCTTCCACCCTTTCAAGAAGGCACTCTAACTCATGTAGAAGCGTACTTCCGAAGCTGGGAATCTCAAGGTCGATGTGCCACTCGCGTACGCCGTCAGACAATGGTCCAATTTGCCAGGCTGCCTGAGTAATCAGAGTATGTACCTCCTCACGACGAAATGAGAGCGACAGCGATGACAGCTCCCTTGCAATGTTTGGCCATTGCAGGCGTGGCCCGCTGCGCACAAAGAAACGCCATGTACTCATGGGAGCTCAGCTCCGTGGGGCAGTCAGCTTGCGCAGCGATCACCTCATTGGAGGTATGGTGGGTACCGGAAACAAAGGAGTGGAGTTTCCCATACGGAGACGGATAGGGATAGGAGGGGTACAGAAGATGCGATAGTAGATCCAAGAGAAGGCCATTCGGCCCAGGATTCGGTCGTACGGTCATACAATTTGAAGGATAGCCCATTGTTGAGTAAGATATTCGACTCGTCGGCAGGAATCTTAACCTTATTGTAATGCGTTTGATCGCGGAACGATTTTGTGGTGGACCCAATTGTAATTCGGTGGTATGGGTGACGCACGCCCAACGTCGTAGACCAGAAAGGTGTCTAAGAGAAGCTTCGGATGATCCGCGCTGTCAGAAGCGCTGGTCATCCGGATATCGAAGAGTATCTTGTAGGTTATCTCGCGCCATGCGGAGAACGCGCGTGGTGGAGAGAGCTCGAATGTTACTGATTGTGCTTGCGCTGTTATCTGGGGGAGTGGCCATTCATGGACGTCGATCTTCAACTTATTGGCCTTTTTCTCTTTTCGACATTTTTGACACCGTTTTGGTTTATGAGTTGAGTTCCCAACATCAGCCTCCACGTAAGTGTGACTCATCTCAGAGGCCGAATCCGTAAGTGATTGCCACCGGCGTTCAGTGCGTCGAGTTCTGCACGTTTCCGATCTCGCTCTTCCGAAGCATGTCGGGTGATTTCAGCTTTCAGCTGTTGTAGCCTTTGAGAAGTACGAAAATATTGCACGGCGAAGGAGGATTCGGTGGCCTGGTCCGAGAAGATGGGCATCGGAATGCACGCGTCTTGATGTCGCTGCAGAATATACTCTTCAATGACTTTGGCACGTCGCAGGGAGCCGGAGCGATGAAGGAGTAGGGGATGAAGGAAATCTCTGGGGATTGCCGGTGAATAAGATGTCAGTAGAGGACATTGTTCGGTAGTCAGCTTATCCAGAGCCATCCATAGGTCCATGATCGTCAAAATCATAACCGAGTTATCCTCGGGACAGCCATCGTAGATCTCCCTCGCATTGGCGTAATACTGCTCGACGCAGGTCGCAATCACGTCCGGAGCGTTCTCGTCCTGCTTATGGGTATTGACCCAATCATCCAGATTCCTCTCGACGGACAACTCGAAGTCCGCGAGAGCAGTGCGCTTGCCCTGTGCGATGGCCGTCGCAAGTCGGCCGCCCGTAAAGTGGCCAAAATCCAACGTATTTGCGAGACGTGGTCCATGAGAAGGGACAAATGGCTTCGAGATGTAGCTGTGAAACGTCGATCGAAGTGCGTTTATGAGGTATGGGCGCGAATTGTTGAGAGTGATTACGGCATCGCTGACGAGATCAAGTTTCTCGGGGTGCCAGGCCACTGAAACCGATTGGCTCTTCTGAAAACTCGACCACCGTTTCTGGAGAAGTGTCTCTGTATCTTCAGCGGCGTGGTACACAGCTTGATAAACGTCGTCTGAAACGATGGGACCCAGCTTTGAGAGACGTCGCGCCATCTTGGCCCTCATCAAGTGCAGTGTCTCGCTCGGAAAGCCCCTTTTGATGCAGAGATTGAGGATGTACGCGTGGAAAAAGAGTATAAACGATTTGTACAGGCTGCCATCCAGAGAGGTTTGGAGGGTCACCCTGATAACGAGCCATAGCGGCGACCGGCGCCAAGGCTTCAGAGCGTCTTTCCAAAGAACTTCATCCGCAATCCGTTTCGTGATACGATCCACCGAGGCTGGTTGACCAAAACCTCTCAGAATTCCTACCAATAGTTCGGATATATATTTGGGGTGCGCGCTTTCCCGAACTTCGCGTACAGTGGATCCTGCCTTCTCCACAGTGGCAGTGGAGTCCAAGACGTCGGCATCCATTTGGACGAGAAAGGAGGCAAGCTCCTGAAGAAAACATTCTTTGGAAAAGATTTCGCGGGAAACCTGAATTGCAGGCCCGGGATAGGAGCAAAGCAACTTCCCGTTGGTGGACGTAACGACGCTGGTCTTCGGTAAAACTTCGAACATCTCGAATTGAACACGATCGATGAGCATGAGAATGACGACAGCAGCATTCTGAGCTCGAACATGCATAACGAAGACATCTGGAACTGAGGGTTAACGAAGATACGACAGCACGCGCGAACTCGAGCGCACCTTCTATAGCAAGATCTAACAATATGCCTACGAGTTCCGTTTCTAACAGCGGGGCCTTCGCAGCCCTGTGGATAGACCCCATCGTTTTCATAATCCGAGTCCATAAAGGCTGTCGAAGGGGCGAGACGCCTTGGGAAAAAGCTCGAGCAGCATGGATGAGGATGTGGCACATGGCGGCATTGATCCTGCTTTCAGCTTCCTCCGTTGGGGCTTCCTGAGGAAGCTTCGGGGGTAGAAAGACATGCTCAACAACAGAGCGTAAGGTGTTAGAATCGATGTCAGTTATATGGGGGTTCATTTCTTTGGGAGGAGGTCAAGTCAATGTGGCACGAGAAGGACCATTGATATCTACGAAAGCCTTTGTGCTCGCCACAGCAAGCGCCGTAAAAACCGGGTATTGAGCGAAATCATTACGGAAATGGCTTAGCGACTAGAACAACAAGATCCGAGCTTGGATCCGAGGCTGTTCCACGGTTCTCGCCGTCGCACCCCGATGGTCGATTTTGTCCTGAGTACACTGGTATTTGTTCGTTATCTTATCGCCAGGTTGTGTCAGAATCACTGTAATATGAAGGCGAGCTAAGGGAAGTACCGTCCCGTAGCGGGCTGAGTACTGAGTATGATCCATCACACACGTGATTCTGTCGTCAAACAGTCAATACACCGGAATCCTGCACTGAGGCTTGGTTCGAACGGTTCGAACCAAGAAAAACAACAGGCTTGTCACCTGGGCGCTTGCTCTCGGGCCCTATATTGGTTTTTTTGCAACAAAAAGGGAAATACAGTTGCTGTCAGGCAGTTCTGGACTAGACTGAACCGTAGGAAAATAGAAACAGTACTGTAACATGGATGCATAGGTTGATATATGACGTTGATACACTAGCACCAAAGTTGCTCCTATCCTAGCCTTACTGATTTGAAGGGAGGGGCCGGACAAAGATATCTTGAACTGGAAATCGTGCCGAATTCTTGTATTTGTCACACGAACCTTGATCTTCGTCGCTTAGCGTTGTTTTTGTTGTCAAAAAGTTGTTCGTTTTGTTTGACAGGTTGTTCAATGTTGGTTGACAGGTTGTTTGGCAAACTCCACAGGCGGCTATAACATAATCATGATTATATTTTTTGTCCAAGTCAATCTAACAGGCCCTTGTGCGCAAACCAGGGAGCGCTCATTCCCCCAGCCATGCCATCCCCCCGGCTTTGCTGCCCTCTGGCCCCCTGTGGGCACGCCCACCACACGCCCACTGTAACGTCCCAGGTCATAGTAGGTATCTGACCTAACCCATAAGTGAGGGGACGTGATCTAGGAGGACGCTTACTGTACCATTACTGACTGATGACTGATGCTTACTGTACCATTACTGACGGATGACTGATGACTTACGAATAGCTGACTGAACACCAGTGGACGATTACCCAGCAGATAGTAGTAGTGGCGGTCTCGCTGACGAAGGCAGATCACGCGTTAGTGATATAAGGAAGCTATCGACTGTTGTGGTCGATAGCTTGGATTTCTTGTAACTCTCTCAACTTGTTATCCAGAGCCGAGTTTCTCTCTCTCTCTCTCTCGTCCTTCGGGACCGCGTATCAACAATCAAGGGATCAACTCCGCCTTCGCGTGTTGAGACGTAACTCAGCCTTCGTGCTTGAGTAAGACTACTGCTGAGTCACTGTGTTCGCTCTACGTTGCCTAAGTCAGGCTCACGTGCAACTCGCACGTAAATTAAATCCAAGCTCTACAAAAATCGAACGCCGTGGCAACTCTCAACACTAAAGACGGCTGGGACTTCGTGCCCTATCGCATCGACTCAAGAGAACGAGACGCACCTACTCGCTACATTGTAGGACGAGTAAGGTGGCGACACGTACCAGACACCAGAAGATCCGAGGAAAACAACACAGGATACTACGCGGAAGCAGCTACAGCACAACGATTTCACCCCGTATGTTACGCTCAGACCCTGCTCAAGCTGCCAAAACACAGAAACAGCGCAAGTGTCTGCATGAACACTGGCAGAATTGCCATGATTACCCAGAAGCGCATACCTGGGAGTCACGTGCAGAAGAAGACATCGAAGAAGAAGAGGCTGTACGTGCACTCGTAGCGGCAGAAGACGACAGCTACCTCAACTATGACAAGGTGCACAGGGTCCGCCAGTTTGTGAGTAACTTGATAACTCGCAGAGGAACCCCAGATGCTGGCAGGACGGTTACTACAGGACGGTTAAGGGTCACGTGACAAGGTCATGTGGATACCCCCGGGTCACGAGATCTGACCTAAGCAATAAGTCAGGGGGGCGCGAAGGATGGTTGTCCCAGGCCACAGTACGTATCTGGCCTAACCCATAACTCAAGGGATGTTGGAAGAAGCCATGGAATTGGCGGAAGACAGTTGTGTCCCGAAGACGACCAACGACGACGGATAGCGATTGTGTGGTGTAAGACCAGC
Source organism: Lactarius quietus (assembly GCA_015025155.1). NCBI lineage: Eukaryota > Fungi > Basidiomycota > Agaricomycetes > Russulales > Russulaceae > Lactarius > Lactarius quietus. Next base: position 6,206 of record WITN01001559.1, on the reverse strand, counting down.
GACCTGATGCTGCCGATATCAGCGGGCCGTGGCTGCCGTTGGGACGTACTCCAGCGGGCCGGGTTTGATCCCCTTTCGGGTATGTGTTCAAGATGGATTAGTCCAAGGAGCGCCTGTGTTAGCGCTGAGGCCATTGCTTATTGATGCATGGACGATTCGTGTTGTGGATGACATTTCCCACTTATGCTTACTATTTGTTTATTGATCTCGCTTACGGATGCGATGAGGTGGGCTGACTGATGCCCCATGGTTGCTTACTCACTGGTTGGAGGTGCTTGGTCACTCATTGGTGGGGACGCTTACTTATGGCTTATTGATGCCTTATTCATGTCGACTGATGTGAGTCATTATGCTTACCATTTACTGTGTGTCGCCTTTGAGGCTTGATGGACATTTACTATAAATACTGTACAAGCTGCACTATGGTTCGCTAGCTTAATTGTCTTGAAATCCACCTGTACTCTTCTCAGGAAGTTCAGACAGTCTTATAGCAGAGTCATTGTTCATTGTGACTATCTTGTTGCCAACTTAAGTGTTAGGCGTTGCCACCTTGTAACGAACCTCAAGCTAGGCGGTATTAGGGGACCTCATTGGTTATTCGCCCTTTACAAGTCGTTCAAACCGTTCCTGAGTTCAGAAGCCGTGCGCTTTGCTCAGAGTTGAAGCAAGGAAGACCCTGAGAATCCAAGTCGGATTAACGTTCAGTGGAAACGTAACACCGTAGTGTTTAACAGAGAGCGCTGTTGCTGGGTCGAACTCAGGTGGAGCAACACCAACAACTATTTTGAAGCAACACGACCAGCCGCCGACGATCTACACATCAACATACCATTGGTCGACGCACGACCAATTAACCAACAAGGATCCATAGACGGACAAGGAGAGCAAAACCTCGATACAGAACCACCCAGGGCCGAATTTCAAATACGAACAACTACTCCCGCTCTGTCAAGTCATACTAGCGAACGATCGCCAACCCCACGAAGTGAAGCTGTTGAAGCTGAACCCGAAGATATCGCAGTACAATCGCCAGAAATAGACGCACTAGTCGCGCAAACAGCTGAGTTGCATATTCCCGAACCAATTAGAGGAATACCATTCAGCTACATGACGACCCAAACAGAAGTATCACCACCCTGACTCGTTATCAACGAGCAAACGGGTCACGTCCAACAAATACAAGAAGAAGACATGGAAGCCGCCAACCGAGCCATGGGACCGGATGTCCCTGACGCCCCAAGCATCCCTGAAGAACCTAACATGTTCTACGAATTCAGACTCAACCGCAACAGAGTACCCTCGCCGGATAATAGACCATTTCCACCATTACGACCGCAAGGCGGAGGACAGCCAGGCAGAGGACCGCCAGGAGGAGGACCGCCAAGAGGAGGACCACCAGGAGGAGGACCACCAGGAGGAGGACCGCCAGGAGGAGGACCACCCCTGGCAGGACCTGCGGTAGCCCACAACGCACACCAGGGAGGCAACGATAAATTTATCGGTAACCCACCACCTACATTTACAGGACAAAGGTCACAAGCCGAGGCCTTCATCCTCCAATGAGAAGTCTACGTGGGAGTCAACGCGAACCACTCAGCAATGCTGAACAAATACCAAAAAGCTATGTTATTCCTAACATACATTCAGGGAAACGCGGTTAACCAATGGGTCATGTCCGCAAGTCGATGGCTTGTAAACGAAGTAGCCACGGGAACCAATCAATTCGACAACAGGCTATGGGAAAACCTGCTCAACGCCTTCCGAAGGCAGTTCGGCGATGTTCTTAGCAAGGAACGAGCACAAGCCCAGCTCGATGCTGGCATACACATGAAGGATGAAAAAATTGATGACTACATCGCCCTATACGAACAACTCGTTCGACACGCAGGGTACAATATCAACGCTGAACAAACAATCAAATACTTCACAAGAGGACTACCAAGAGCGTTGTACAAAACCATGTACCAACACGACGATCCCTGAAACTATGAAGAATGGAGGGAATCCGCCCTAAAGAGGCAGCAAAAATGGATTCACATGCAAACAGTTAGGGGAAACCTTGACGCCTTCAAACCAGGACGAACGACAGGAGGAGCACTAGCTAAGTTGCTCGCACCACTCCAGAATGATGACCAAATGGACACATCAGCAGACCGTGTACGAGGGCGACTGGCAGGAGCCGAGGAGATCATAGCAAACCACCCCAGGAACACTAGACCACCGTTCCCACCACAAGGGGGGTTCATTCAAAGACAATTCAGACGAGACCACAGCCAAACGCAGTGTTACAACTGCCAGAAGATGGGCCATATCAGTCGCGACTGCAGGCAGCCCAGAAAACACCGTGACACACAAGTACGTACTACAGAAGCCGCGTTAACTAAAGAAGAAAAGGCAGCGGAATGGCTACGAGGGGTAGCAGGAGATGACGAGGAAGTTAAAGACCTGGTCCTGCAACAATTGATGGGACAGGATTTTGGAAACGCCTAAACCCGGCGGCCTGGGTGAGGGCAATACGTTGTAACTCTGTGTACATTATGCGCTACCGTTCTATGAGAGTACCAGTGTCTATTCGTGCAAGTTACAACATGGCCGACATCAAAGCATTAGTGGACTCAGGAGCCACTGATAACTTCATCCATCCACAATTCGTCAAAAGGATGGGATTGGGACAACGGGCACTAGATAAGCCCAAAAACATCTACAATATCGACGATACCACTAATAAAGCGGGACAGATCACACACTATCTTACGCTTAACGTGGAAACGGGAGGAACTCAAAGAGAAATGCACTTCCTCATTACTGACATAGGAAAAGAAGACATACTGTTGGGATATCCATGGCTCGCAACCTACGAACCAAGGTTCAGCTGGCGCCACGCCACAATTGACAAAAAACAGCTCCCTATAGTACTACGAACGATCAATCCAAATGACAAAAAAGCAGTACTAGCAAGGTTGCTCAACGAGGAGGCAGATGACGAAAGAGTGTCACGAATATTCACGACGGAAACGAAGGAACAAATAGTGACAACACTAAACGAACAAGTATATGGACGACGATTGGCAGTTGAACTGGCGATTGAAGCGAAACAATACATCAAGGAGGTCCATATACCAAAAGAATACCAAAAATTCGCGAAGGTATTTAATGAAGACGAGGCAAAAAGGTTCCCACCAAAACGAAGTTGCGATCACGCAATCGAATTCAAGAAGGGGGTCCCCGACGTAATCGACTGCAAAGTATACCCAATGACAAGGGTAGAAGACGCAGCGCTGGACGAATTCATCGACGAACAAGTAGAGAAGGGATATATTCGTCCCTCAAAGTCCCCGTACGCGTCATCATTCTTCTTCATTAAAAAGAAGGACAGAAAGCTATGACCTGTACAGGACTATCGAAAAATCAACGAATGGACAATACGAAATCAGTACCCGCTTCCCCTCATTGACGACCTAATCAGGGATCTCGGAGGAGCGCAAATATTCAGCAAGCTAGATGTCCGACAAGGATACAATAACATTTGAATCAAGGAAGGGGATGAACACAAGGCCGCATTCAAAACACGTCGCGGACTCTTTGAACCAACGGTCATGTATTTTGGCCTGTGTAACTCGCCGGCCACATTTCAAAGCTTCATGAATAACATCTACCAACCTACGATAGCAAAACATGACGCATTTGGGACGAAAATCAGGGTCTATATGGACGACATTGCCATAGCAACCAAGCGACAACCACAATCACTCAAAAGACACCAAGAAGCGGTCTGTGATGTACTCGCAGTAGCACGGCAACATGACCTCTTCTTCAAACCCGAGAAATGTGTCTTCAACGCTCCCAGTATTGATTACCTGGGGGTAATCCTTGAAGAGGGGGTAACACGTATGGACCCCGTAAAAATTTCGGGCGTTCGCAACTGGCAATCGCCAACATCAGTAAAAGACGTACGATCATTTCTTGGTTTTTGCAACTTTTATCAGCAGTTCATCAGAGGCTTCACCACCATTGCCAAACCACTAAATGAACTAACACGTAAAGACGAGCCATGGCAGTGGAGCACAAGACATCAAAAGGCATTCGAAACACTCAAACAGCGGGTAACAACAGAACCCATTCTCGCACACGCCGACCAGACGCAACAATTCGACCTAGAAGTAGATGCGTCAGGATTTGCAGTTGGAGCAGTACTCCTCCAGAAAAAGACAGATGGAAAACGACATCCTGTGGGATACTACTCGGCGACGCTCAATGCAGCAGAACAAAACTACGACATCTATAATCTCGAACTGCTGGCCATTGTAAAAGCGTTGAGGAACTGGAGACATCTACTAGCTGGAGCACCACACAAAGTACACATATTTTCAGATCATCTCAACCTTCGATACTGGCGAGATCCGCAGAAGATCAGTCGCCGAATCGCAAGAGAAGTACTGGAACTAGCGGAATACAACTTCGAGATACACCACGTCAAAGGAACAGCCAACGGAAGGGCCGATGCTCTATCTCGAAGACCCGACTATGATCAAGGAGAAAAAGACAACGAGAATGTCGTCGTACTACCAAACAAGGTATTTGTACGAATGGCAAACACACAACAAGACGAACAGAGGATACGTAAATGGGTCGATCCTCACAAACTGACGAAAGCGGAAGGACTCTGGTGGTACCAAGGACAAAGGCTCGTCGTAACAGGAACAGTGGAGGAAATTAGAGAAGTAATTTCAGCACATCACGATCCCCCCATTCACGGCCATCCAGGAATAAACCGAACAACACAACTAGTAGAGCGCCACTACTGGTGGCCCGCGATGAAGCGAGACATTGTGTTACGTCCCGGGTCATAGCGAGTATCTGACCTAACTCATAAGCGAGGGGACGTGATCAGGGGGACGCTTACTACTTCGTTGACTGACGGCTATGACGCGCTTATTCATGATACTATGTTGATTACTGATATTATTACTGTACGATGACAGGAGATGACTGATGGGTAGTAGTTGAGGCATTAGTATTAGTGGACATTACCAAGCATTAGTAGTAGTGGCTGTATCGCTGACGAAGGCGTACAGTCAAGATAGGATATAAGGTAGCTGTCGACTGATGTGGTCGACAGCTTGACTCTCTTGTACTCTTCTCGAATCTACTCGGCTTCTATCTTCTCAGAAGTCCGGTCGCTCCCTTAGGAAGGCACTTTCAGGTGTCCTTGAAACTGTCACACCTTCGCGTGTTGACGCACCCTGCTAAGTCACGTTACTTGCCATCGCGTGTAGGGGTCTAAGTCAGACCACGATCATAACATTAGAGTCAAGCTCCCTTCACACGCCGTGGCGCCAATCACAGCCAAAGACGGTTGGAACTTCCAACCCTTCATCATCAATTCTAGGGACAGAGACGCCCCTGCAAGATACGTCATCAATCGAGTCCGTTGGAGGACAATCCCAGACGACAGACAAAGTGGAGTATTGGATCACTTCAACACCGGTTACTACGCCGAAGCAGCTACAGCCCAACGATTTCACCCTATCATCTTTCACCACGGAAGGTGTTGTTGGGTGGAACTCAGGTGGAATCGAACGCACGAATATTTTGAAGCAGCCAGACCAGCTGGAGACGATCTCAATTGCAACATTCTGCTATCAGAAGCACGAGACGTTGAAGATCAAGGACCAATCGACGGAACCACAGAAGAAACACACGAAGAACCCGTGTCTCCAGAACTCCAACATAGGACACCAGCAAGGACAGACACCAGTCACACAAGTGAACGAGTTCAGACTCCATCTATAGAGAACGAACCGGAAGCCATCTACATCCAAGAAGAAGAACCCGCTGTAGAAGAAATTATCACTCAAACAGCTACGTTACATATCCCTGACCCAATCAGAATGGCCACTCAAACGCAGATCGAAGAACCAACCCCGTTAGTCATCGACGAAAGGACAGGCCATATCGTAAACATGGACCCAGAAGACATACAAGCAGCACGACGAGCAATGGGACCAGACGAGCCAGATCTACCAGGAGGATTCGATTTCGACTACAACGAACCGCCTCCTCAACCATACGAGCAGCTCGGCAGAGCGTACAGACAACCAAATCAAGGAGGACCTCCAATCGGAGGAGGACCACCTGCAGGAGGAGGAGGACCACCTGCGGGAGGGGGAGGACCACCTGCAGGAGGAGGAGGACCGCCAGGAATG